>OY744511.1:4227129-4418872 GCA_963556185.1 Pseudopediastrum boryanum | reverse complement strand
CCTACCTAGCCTTTAAGCAACGGGTCACAAGTCGGCAGCTTGGGTTTGAGATTACTCCTTTCACAAAAAGGCATTCGGGGTCGAGATGCATTGATACAAACACCAGCAAGACAACCAACAACTTGCTCCTGCTGTGTGGAATGTAATGGAGTGGAAGGGGTGTGTGTGTGTGGGGGGGGGGTGTCGAGGAGGGGGGTCGACGGGGGAGGCGTCGCATGGGACATATTCCGTCTCTCCAAGACCATTACAGCAAGATGCACACCCCACGGTCTGTCCTGCGTCCTTATGGGACATCTGTTGGATTAGTTTTTTAGTGTTATAATGGGAATTCTGCTGGTTTACTGCTATTGTGGGACTTATGCAGGGTTACCTTCATGTAGGAATTCTGCTGCTTTACTTCATTTGTGTCAATGTGGGAATTTGGTGTTCACCAGCAAAGAGGATGGCTTACTGCAGTAATCAGTACAAAACGCAGTAATCAGTTCAAAACGCATGACCGGATGACCAAATGGCCCATTAAGTGGGGGACCGGTGGGGGCAGGCGCCACCCACAAGGAACCAACGGCATACACAAAATCCAGTACAAACTGCCACAGAAAAGGGAGGCACTATGCAGGTTGGAAACATTGAACCCCCCATGTTCTTTTCAGCTGGGAGTTTGAACCCGTGTTCTTTCTACCACACCCAGCAAGCCTTTTGCAAGGTGAGGTACTTAATCACAAGAGGATCGCTAGGTCAGCCCAACCAAAGAGAGCATGACAGGACGCACACGAAACAAGTCAGGCTAGCACGTGGTCAGCTATGTGCACCAGGCAGATGTCACACACGTATAAAAAGATCACTGCACAACTTCCGGGCCGTGCAGCGCCTGCAGCATGACTGCAACCAGTTTGCAAATGCCATATCATGTGCTCATACTGTTTGTTGTCTATGCTAGCCTAGATTTTCCCAGAAGGCCCCATGCAGCAAATTTGAGTTGCCGCCTCTAAATCAAAGCACTGA
Organism: Pseudopediastrum boryanum; assembly: GCA_963556185.1. NCBI lineage: Eukaryota > Viridiplantae > Chlorophyta > Chlorophyceae > Sphaeropleales > Hydrodictyaceae > Pseudopediastrum > Pseudopediastrum boryanum. The sequence continues at coordinate 4,417,870 of OY744511.1, read as the reverse complement.
CTGGTTACACCATGACTTCATACCTGCAGGGCAGCTGGTTGCAACAGTCTAAACAATGTTCAAAGAGATTCCCTTTTTTTCATTGGGATGAATTGTGATCAATTGTGATGTAAAACCTCTCCATCTGCTCCGCAAACTATTACAAACACAGCAACAAACTAAGCTTGTCAGTGCCGCGTCTGGACGCGGCAGCAAAGCAAAGTGTCTGAATCTTACACACAACACACGGCTTCAGGAACCCTACTATTGTATCCGTGGATTGTGTACCTAGAAACCTACCTGGTTTTGGCTGCCCAGAGTTCCTCGAACTGCTGTAGGTGCTATCTCAGCGATGTACCGCGGTGTGTATAAAGATGCGGCTCCAGCACCTGCAGATTCGTAAGGGGCATGCTAAGATTCCCGTTCCAGAAGCAGCGTTACAACTGCCACGTCTCCGGTGGTTGGAAAGAGGCCTGCACGTACCGAAGCCTGATATAAGCCGCCCGGCGAAGAAGCCCACATGGCGGTTGGGACTCCAAGCACTGAGTAACGCTCCCAAAAGGAAAGGGATGCAATTGACCATCTGAGCTACACGAGGTCCGAGGATGTCTGCTGCCTTGCCTGAAGCCACGGCTCCCACGGCAGCGCCCAGCACCACAGCCGAGCTGAGCACAGCCTCATTCTTGTACTTGAGCTCCTCACAGACAGATGGCAAGGCCGTGTTTAGAACCCCAACTTGATAGCCAAAGCTAAGGGCACCTACTAAAGCCCCGGCAGTAGAGTACCATAGACACAAAGGGTACCCCGGTCGACTGTCATGTCTAGTGTCCCCCATTCCGAGCACTACAGAACGATCTCCACAGCACTTAAGGCTTGCATGGTACAGACTGCAGACCCTTGTCTTTGCTCACTGCCATGCACGTGACCCGGTGACTGTCAGATCAGAATACAGTCAATCGTCTTGGTTACAGCTTAGGATGGCCGAGGGGATGACGGGGTTTGAAGCGCGCCCCGGCTGAAGCCTGTTGTCAGGTGTACTGGACGTCCCCAGGTTGCTAGTGGTCCGGAGTGACACCGGGTGACGAACTGGGACTCAGGGAGCTCGCTCAATTGCTCCCTGCATAAGACAGCTATGAAGCTAAAATAGCTATCGTTGGATGTAAAAGCACATTTTGGATGCTCCTAGTGAACGCCAAGTGGCCCATGCATTTGGCAACAAGTCCTTCATGCCGGTAGTACTGTCCTGAGATTTAGAGATCCAGCTTCGAAACTACCAACCATGAAGACCGGCATGATACTAGAGAACCGACAATGTAACTGCTCTCTCCAGCGGCCCCAAGGACCACGGACTAGCAGCAGACGACCACACCACTTGCGACGCCCATGCCCTCCCCTCGCTGTTGCCAGCGGCAGCTCAGAAGCCGGCCCTAGGAACGCCTTCGTGCCAGGCCAAGAAGCAGAAACTAGACGAGAACTCTTCAACCGAATCTCTCCCGTATACGACCAGGTATTTTTGCTCCCAGCAGTCCCGGCTTCTGCAGCGCACGCCTTCTAAGACTGAAAATCAGCTTCCTCTATCACGCAGTTGAATGAGCAACTGAGCTTAGGGCAGCATGTGGTATGGAAGCGCATCACGGTGAAGTGGTCTGGCGCCAAGCCCGGCTATCGGGCGCTGGACGTGTGCTGTGGCAGTGGCGACCTGGCACTCATGCTAGCAGAAGCAGTAGGACCTTCAGGGCAGGTAGGGGGGGGGGCAAGCGTAGGAGGGGGGGCGGGAGAAGGGGGGGAAAGCAGTCGGACCTTCAGGGCAGGTAAGTCCAATTACATTTCATGATATGCCATAGCAAAAAGTGCCATAGGCCCCGTACCTCATGCCGTCACCAAAGCAAAAAGTGCCATAGGCCCCGTACCTCATGCCGTCACCAAGAATAGCGAGGTGGAACAAGATGTGGGTTTGCCTTCGGCATGAAATTTTAAAAGGGGGTCAGTCCAACAAGAGCATGTTTAGTTGACACGACCGTGGTCCTGGTCTGCGTTTGCTCTGATGCGCAAACGTTCTTGGTTTTTGTCGCATCTGCATATGAGATAAGTTCCGGGGTGGCCCCGCCCTTGGTTCGAAGCTCTGATATTCATAGTACTCAGCTTATACAGCTCATGGCATGTGATCATGCGCAGACCACTATCGTCCAACCAATGGGGTTTGTTACCAACTATTGCTTGCACCCGGGCTTACAAGCCCTCCTTGCTTTCTTAAGTGGGAGGGAGGCTCTTACCCCCATTGGGGCAGTGGAGGTTTTGGGTGATTTTGACCTAGCTGCTGGACCTCATGTCTAGGCATATGTTGTCATACATGCCGAAGTTTACCCGTGTTCTGTTCCACCTCGCTGTTCTTTGTGACAGCTTGAGGTGCGGGGCCTATGGCACTCATTGCTATGGCATTTCATGAAATGTAATAATAATATCAGTGGATATTGTGATCCAGCAGTCTCCACTGGCGAGCAACCCAGCTTACGATATACCGTATCTCTGATCAGGTTTGAGCCCTATTTGGCATAATGATGCTCTTCAAAGGCACCTGCCATGAACATGCACATGCCAAGCTATCAAGGTTTCGGACCAGTATGTGTGCTAGATGCGTACCAGCGGGCAACTCCCTTACGCGTAACTCCGTTGCTAGGCTTTCTAGCCTCCGACTGATACGCGTCTCCTTACCAAACACCCTACAATCAAGTCGAGGCTCAGTGTTGCTTGCAACACGCAGTACAGGTCCGTGTGTCAAGGTCTAGGAAAGCCACCTCGCCTTTCTTTGCTTTGGCACGACGTTGGATCCTGAGGCAGGCGGTACCGTAGCTTTTATGAGCGACTATAATGAGTTCGTTAGACAAAAGCAGTGTGAAGTTCTGAGTATATGTACACAGTCAAGTCCTAGGGATCCGCCTTCCCCCCCTTCACGTGTTTGAGGCCGACAAAGTATCCCTTGGCAATGCCGGAGGTTGGTACAATGAATCAAAGCAGGGTAGCGTGATGCGACAGAGATAGACGAGGTCCTGGAAGCGGTACGATCACACCAGCAATAGACACTTATTAACGAATTGGAGCCATGTGCTGCACCACAAAAGCTGTGCAATACTGATTCTCAATACAACGCACTATAAAGATGTATTGGATGTGATTTAAGTAGCTCAACTGGCAGGAATGGAATCTCGCTCAGGTCCACTATTTGAGCTCATTCCCTTCTGACAGCAGCCAAGCAGATTCTCCAGCGGTTAGGACTTGTGTGACATTGCAAGGAATCAAACCTGTGTCAGTCCTTTGACAGCGAGGTATGATTACTGGCTGCAGCAATGTAACAGTGCTAGCAATATCTATAGCTATACACCTTCTAAACCCCTCTGCCCTCGGCCAACATTGCGTTCAATGATGAGCCATAGCAAATGAGTGAGGTGCATCCCTCTGAGTTTCCTGCCCATTGAGGTAGTAGGCTTGGACTTTACTGCAGGGATGATTGAAGGCGTGAAATAGGTTCCATTGGTATTGCTTAGGGGTTGTTACATTGCTAAACAAACATGGCTGCTGGCATACAGCCTCTGACATCCTCCATCCTCCATCCTCACCCTACTCTCCTCCTTACCAATATACAGCCTTCAAAATACCTCTGCTCTGTCTTTGGCAGGTAGTGGGTTGGAATTTGTAGCAGAGATGCTTGAAGGCGTGAAAATAGTTCCATGCCATTGGCTTGGGGTTGTGACATTGCTGAACAAATATGGCTACCTGCATACAGCCTCTGACATTGTTCTCACGCTATCCCTCATAGGTACCAGCTCTGGACATTTGCAGCAGACATGCCTGAAGACGTAAAAAGAGGGCCTTCTTTGCTTGAGATTTGTCATATTGCTAAGTAACCAACATACCAGACTAGTTTACCTTGCTAGCAGTATGCAGCGTTTAGAATTTCCTCCTCATGTTATGCTTTACAGGTAGTAGGTCTGGATTTTGCAGCAGAAATGCTTGAAGATGCAGCCCAGCGGCAACAACAACAGCAGCAGCAGCAGCGGACAAAGCCCCTGGCTCCCCTCAAATGGGTCCAAGGAGATGCGCTAAACCTGCCCTTCAGTAATGGTCATTTTGATGCTGTTACCATGGGTTACGGTCTCAGGAATGTGGCTGACATACCCAAGGCGTTGAGGGAGCTGCATAGGGTGTTGCGACCGGGGGGGAAGGCAGCAGTGCTGGATTTTAATAATAGCAGTCAACCTGTGGTGGATGCTGTGCAGGTGAGATGATGGGGGGGAGGGATGATTGATTGATTGAGGGGGATGAAGCAGAGGTGGGGGGGGTGGGGGTGTGAAGGAAATGGGGAGAGGGAGGGTTCAAGGCTGGGGGAGGGGAGGAAAGATGAAAGAGGGGGGATGTGAAGGGAGGGGGGGGGGAGAGGGGAATGGAAGGGGGGGTGAGTCTCAGTGCCTATCTGGCTATTTGGGCCTGACAGCCTCGGCTCTCTAGAGATTTCACCTCTCTCCGTGTCAGTTTTGTCTCTGTACATATTTACAAACTACTTGGAGTCATGCTCGGGTGCTGCACGGGCCGGGAGGGCTCTGCAGTGGTCTCTGCTAGCCTACATATATAGGGCTCTTCATCTGTGCAAAGCAACCCTTCTGCAAGAGACCACCTACTGAGTATAGCTCTCTTGATGTCTGATTGTCTCTGCTCTCGTCACATTAGCTCTCAGTATCGGTTTCCCTCAACCCACACTAATAAACTGGCTGGATTCATGTGGCGGGCGCTGCACGGCCCGAAAGCTGTGCAGTGATCTATCTCATATGTATAGCATCTTTGTACCTGCAGCACCACAGTATGCCTTAGTGGAGTCTTAAGTACCAGCACCCTTTTGGACTCATCTCATTGAATAGTCCTGCCGCTTTGACCTAACAAATGCGGTTGCGGTCTCTACACCTTCAATGATAGTTGATTATTTTGTTTGTGTGCGTCACACAATGGCGCTTGACCGCCCAGTTCTGCTGCTTTCCTCTCCCTTTCTGTCAGGGGTGGATCCTTCAAAACGTGGTTGTACCAGCTGCAGCACAGTATGGGTTGGAGTCTGAGTACCAGTACCTGCGCCCCAGCATCAAGCGCTTTCCACAGGGACTAGAGCAGGAGCAGCTGGCAAGAGAGGCAGGGTTTAGTAAAGCTAGGCACTACGAGATAGGGTTTGGTCTCATGGGTGTGCTGGTGGCGACCAAGTGATGAGTAAGGCCTGAGGAGATGGGAAGGTGCCGAGCTCTCGTATGATATGCCCCACTGCTTAATTACCAATTAACAATTACCAGGGCGCCGGTGGGGGCAGTGCCACCCACAAGGAGCCAACTTATGCTCCAACGGCATACTCAAGTTCCTGTTTAAGCTCAAACAATGGCTGCCACCAGCCCACCCTAATCCCTTCTTAAGAAGCTGGTTGGAGTCATGCTTGGGTGGGCCGTGAAGTGGTCTCTCTTTAAAATATGATATGCTTCTACATAGGTGGAACGGAGAGAGCGAGGGCCTTCGATGGCAGGAGTGGCAAGGTGGGCCCAAGGGTTTAGCAAAGTCTAACTACTGTGGTTCAATTCCTCCCAGGGCGGTGTGTGCTTGGTACGGATGGGAGGAAGGGGAAGGGCAGGTTCTGTATAAAGTAGGCTGCCTAGCCATATGTTCTTGTTACCTGGCAGCGTGGGAAACTACCTGGTATGCGGATAGGACTGATCAGCATGCTGACTATTTGGTATCAAGCACTTCTCTTGACTGTAGTGTGGAGTGACCCGTTTGATTCTGTATGGCCCTGGAGCCTTGGGTATGATGCTAACAGTGTGTATCATTCGTGATGAGGGGAGATGAACTAAGGCCACCCAAGAATGGGATGGGAGGAGTAAAATGGGGCAGTTGGCTCCTTGTGGGTGGCGCTGCCTCCACCGGCGCGGCGCTTTGCCGGGTCCATTTGATACTTGAGTGGTATTGTATGTTTGGTTGCCAGCAAGCAAGGCTGGCTTCGATGCGGCACAAGCTCCTGCTTGGGCCAATGAGAGGCTCCTGAGCATGCGCTCGGGGGGAGATCGAAAGAGAGAGAATTACACAGACTGAAAGGGGAAATCCCTTCTTGCATACGTTAAGGAGCATGAATGCGCTCGGGGAAGCACAGTGCACTCATGGAGAGGCTGCATACAGCCCATACGGTGCACCGCGACTGCTTCATCGGCATCAGTGATGCAGTTAAGAATTGCTGGCAGATGCTTCAGCCTGCAGGAGATTTATATGTTTTACCAACAATTTTTACCGGGCCATATAGTTCCCATCGAACTTCACAGCTGTGGCCAGAAACGTGAAAAAATTATATTTATAAATCTTATATAAAAATGCGACCCGTCGATCCCAGGGAGCCATTGCGGGCATAAGAAATTGCTAGCGCACATACAGGACAGCATTAACATTCACGGGCTTGACGCTCAGGCTAACTTCACATTGCCACCTAACGCGGGTCTTGGGACGATCAAAGCGGCTTGGTGAGGGCAAGGTTGCTACACGTGTGCTTGTGTGCTCGCATTGCAGAACACAGCGAACTTGTAATGGTGATGTACAGTCGTGCCAAAAGAGCTAATGCCCTGGCGGCTTGCTGCCTTCTTGCCGTTTCATCTATGCTTGGCCATGTGCCGTCCGCAATGGGCATCTGCAAACTTGGAAAAACTGCGTGTGGGCGCTCTTGTACAAGCCTCCAGACGGACCGCTTGCACTGTGGCGCGTGCAATAGGCGCTGTGCCCTGAACATGATGTGCACTGGAGGCACCTGCACCTGTGCTCTTGGGAGCACCCTCTGCAACAGCAGGTGCCTTCCGACCCAGAAAGACCCCCGGAATTGCGGTGCTTGCAATAGAATCTGCAAGACTGGGCAGTCCTGTGTTAATGGACTCTGTGGATGTTCTACCAAGACCCTGGGAAAGTTTGTTCAGCCCTCTTTCTTGGATGGGGGTGCTATGTGCCCAGCAACAACAGTTGCTGCTGCTGCTGGTGCTGCCAGCGTTTCAGTGGCAGAAAGCAGCGGTGGTGCCGGACCAAAAAGCGCTGATTTCGTTGTGGGGAGTGCTGATTATGTAGTGGGAAGTGGTGAAGCTGTGTCTCCCAGTGCCACTGCAAACGATCTGCAGCCCAGCAGTAAAAAGCTGGCCTGTGTATCTCTCGCCACCACTACCAACTGTGGCAGGTGTGGTAACCGCTGTATTAGTGGGCAGATCTGCAACAATTACGCCTGCACATCCGCAGCACCAGGTAAGGCTAAGAGCACACAATCCCCTTTTTCCTCGGACTTGGGCTGATTTAGGCTTTACGCTAGTTTAGGGTAACTTAGGGTTGCAGACGTGATGTAATGATATATGGGGCTATTCCGCTGCGCTCGTTGCATCCCGGGTTCCCTTTTCAGACGTGATTAGCTGAAGCCTTTGTACTGCCACCTATATCTACTCAGGAGCAAAGCTCATAACTACCATCCCTTGCTTATTTGCAGAGTGCACCCCACCTTGCCAGAACAATGGCGTCTGCAAAGCCCCCAATACATGTGACTGTACTGTGACAGGATACAAAGGTGGACGTTGTGACATAGGTGAGAGCATGTGTGGACAGAGCTGAAAGGCTGACGGTGTTATACGGCGGTTTGCGGTGCTAGTCGGCCTACCTGCTGGACCTCATGTAGTGTAGGCATATGTTCTCATGGCACTTATGATTGCATGCTGAAGACAACCCGTGTTCTGCCATTCCACCTCGCTGTTGTTGCGACGGTTTTGCGGGGACTTTGGCACTTTTTGCTCTGGCATATCATAAAGTGTAGTCCACATTGCGACACAGATAGGGCATGATGAGCCACCAGGTGCAGGCACAAGGAGTCATGTGCTTTGAGTCCATGGTATAGATGTCTGCGCAACCACTCGGCTTCGATTGGGGTGCATGGTTTTATCCACAATTCAGGATTCACGTCAAGCATATCATAGCGGCACCTTAGAATTGCTCTGGTACTCTATTAATGCCCACTTCTGGGCATACATTCGATTTCTTGCTGCCAATTGAATGCATGCATCAGGAATACACACGTAATTACGTCCCTGCAGAACGCTACAAGGCAGTGTGGCTATAGAGTCCTCCAGCAAACACCGTAAACTGCTTGTCGTTTTATTATGTGCTGCAGACCTGAATGAGTGCACAGCCTCCCCTCTTGCTTGTGGCCCCAACACAAACTGCACCGACACCCCTGGTTCCTACTCCTGTGCTTGTAAGACTGGTTATGAGCTGCTGCCTGGGCAGGATGCCAAGACTGATGGATGCACAGGTGAGTTGTTTGTGTTGGGGGCTTGGTGCTTGCTTGTGACATCCTTTTCCCTGATCAAAGCATGATGCTGGGGCAAGCAGAGTTGCCTACACAACTGCCAGCTCAGGCTTTAGCATGGCAATGCCGGGCAGTGAGGGCCCAAAGCAAGGGCCAAAATCATCAAATTTTGGGCAGGTGGCCTGACTCACTCCTGAGTAAGCTTCCTGAGATCATAGGCATGATCCTTAGCAATCAGTACCTGTTGCCAATTGTATGGGTGTGCAAGACGTATGTTAAGTCCATGTTGTCAATGTTACACCCTGGGGCATGCAGGGTTTAATCTTGCACCTCTAGGACCATCTGACACCGTATTAAATGTCACTAACAGCAACTTCCACTCTTCTTGCGTGTATGTTGGTCCTCGGTACTATGCATGCATGCAGACCCCGTACTATGCATGCATGCACACCCCGTACTATGCATGCATGCAGACCCGGTACTATGCATGCATGCAGACCCGGTACTATGCATGCAGACCCGGTACTATGCATGCATGCAGACCCAGTACTATGCATGCATGCAGACCCGGTACTATGCATGCAGATAAAAGGCAAAAGGCAAATATCGAACAAGGCCTTTCTCCCAGACCTTATGATCCAATAAACGTCACTACTAATGACAAGAAGCTGCAGCATGTGTAAATTGAGCTCAAGTGCCAAGGCATCTGATCCACCGCCCCATACATATACAATGCTGAACATTCATCAAATGCAAATGTGTACTTTTGCACACCTTTTGTGCCGTTTCTGCAGACGTGGCTGAGTGCACAGCCTCTGCTACTGCTTGTGGCCCCAACACAAACTGCACCAATACCCCTGGCTCCTACTCGTGTGCCTGTCAGACTGGATATGAGCTGGTGGGTGGGAAGGATGCCAAGACTGATGGATGCACAGGTGAGCCGGGGTGGTAGAGGCTTGCTTGGTGCTTGCATATATTTGATGGTGAATACATGTACTTGGGACAAGCAGGGGCGGACTAGGCAAGTGCAAGCTTACGCTTCAGGCTGGGAATGTGGCAGTTATGGCTGTTGAGAAACCAAAACAGCTGGTGGAATGATCTCTGCTGTGGTAGAGTGCTTCGAATTCATTGCTGGACTCCATTCAATCGGGGGTCGATGGGCACATGATGAGTGGACTCTGAGGAAGCTGCAAAGGTTATAGCTGTTACATGAAGCAAATGGATGTACAACTATAGAAAGTCATGCTGAGTCATGCACCAAAGAAGTGGTCCAACCATAATAAATTGTTTTTCAAAGCGTACTTCTTTACTGCATGCTTTCACAGAGTAGTGTGTTTAAGGGAACAGCTGCCAAATTATGCCACCTGCTCTACTTCCACCAAAACTTTGTATGGACCACACATAAGGTGTCCCAAGACTACATGCAAGGTACATGGTTCGCAACTTTGACATGATTTTGATGCCACAATATGCAACCCTAATGGAACGATCCAGGGCGGCTGTCCTGCTGACTCGTGGTCCATCAGATGGTATGTTTTTTTGAGGAAGCCCACAGCCAGTGTTGATAAAGAAGCCCCGCTCCAAGCTGCCAAAGGCATAGTACCGCTAGAAATCATCCCATGCAGCTTCAAGCGTAATCTAGAGTGCCAAAGCACCCCTACCCGTGCACCATGCAACTTGTACAGAAATATGACGCAACTAGATGTACTAATACAGTTGTCATGCTTATGCAGACATAGACGAGTGCGCTGCCTCTGCTACTGCTTGTGGCCCCAACACAAACTGCACCAACACCCTTGGCTCCTACTCCTGTGCATGTAAGCCTGGATATGAGCTGCTGACTGGGAAGGATGCCAAGACTGATGGATGCACAGGTGAGCTCTGGTAGGGAACCCCGCCCACGTCCCAGTGACACATTGGGCGGCCAATGCATGATGCTGGGCATGCAGGATAGACTAGGTAGGTTGCAAGCTTTGGCTGTACTCTGGATCTGGGGCTGCGTACAACGGAAGGGGCAAGTGTTAGGTCGGGTCATACTTTCAGCAAGTGCGGTGGCATTCATTGGGCTGCCAAGGTTCCCCACTTTAACGTGCAAAACAACCACAAATACATGGCCTGACCTGATTTGTTTTGCCCGTCTGACCCAGCAGACCTCCTTGCAGTTGCCATGCCGTAAATTGATTTCATGTTTACGGTTGCTATGTATGTGTGCTGAATGCATGGTCTTCCTCCCTGTATTCTTCTTGATTTCCATTTTAAAGTCCCACGTCCCAGGATGACCCCCACAACTTGTGGGTGTGCAGATGTATGTTCAGTGGATGGAGCCTGCAGGGGTAGGAGTAACAATCTGCACGTAGCTAACCTGCAGGGGGAGGAGTAACAACCTGCACGTAGTTGTAGGACTCTTTGGTTCCACATAGCAAACACAACAGCAAGTCAGCTAGCCATCCTGCACCTTACGTTGATGAATTTCTGAAATGCAACAGCGATGATTGATTGAGCAAGTCAAGGCACTTCCTGCCTGACTGCAGCAGTACAGTGGCTACGTACGGATGTCACTGAGATTAAGCCGTGCATCATGTGTAAGCTCCGATGCTAAGTGGAACATCGGCTGTATGTACAGCCGAGAGACCATAGTACCCTTCATATGCAACAAGCGCTCGTAGACCCTCACCTCTCTACCCTTGTTAAGCAATGCGCCAACATGTACTGAAATGGAGATTACTCCTGTGGTTATGCAGACATAGACGAGTGCACAGTCTCTGCCACTGCTTGTGGGCCCAACACAAACTGCACCAATCTGCTTGGCTCTTATTCCTGCGTCTGTAAGACCGGGTATGGGCTGTTTGCTGGGAAGGATCTCAAAACTGATGGCTGCACAGGTGAGCTGGGGTAGGGCTTGCTGTTTCACAGATTGCACCCGTTCAACAATCAATGGGCTGTATGATAATGGAAGAACTGAAGAATGCACATGGGCACATTAATTACATGCTCCCAGTGGCTCATGCACATTGATTGAGTTGGTTGGCCACAAAGCCAGTACTACTGGCACTCAGTTCACACCTGTGTTGTAGCTGCTTAGTGTGGAGTTTTTCATTACGCATGCAGCCAATCTGTCTCCTCCACCCCGTACTTTGGCTCACCAGATGGACCTTCCATTTGAGTCAGCAGCCAACTAACTCGGACTAGACTTGGAGCATGCGCACTGATTTGGGGCGAGTGGCAGAGTCCATGTTCGGTGTTACTGATGCTGGCGCACAGCTTGAGTAGGACTTGGATTGCTGTCAGGGTTTCCGATCTTTTGGCCGCGACGTTCTGTGAATTTTGAGTGAATGTTGGCCGCCAAGATGCATTTGGTGTGCTGCCCCCTGTGAGCAAGCTGACTCTGGAGCAGGCAATGTATCACTTCATCAGCGGCTACACGGCAAAAGTTGCAGGTGAGGGCCTAGGGCCAACACAAAGAAAGCATGCAGAGAGCAATGCTGGCGTCATTCTTTGCCATGCATGCCATTCAAGGGTTTGTTATGACCTGCCACTGCATGTTAGCGCGTTTCACTCACCACCCACAGCCTGAATTACCTTTTCATACGTGCTGCTGCTGTTGCTGCTGCTGTGTTGCAGGTGCCTTGGGGTCTTACACTGGGGCTTGAAAGATATGATCAATGCAGGGATGCATGAGGCCAGATCCGTCGTACCTGAATGTCGTTTCTTAACCTTGCCATGCTGGCCCTCAATCCTCCAACACCGTGTCATCACAATACCACACAAAGGTGTTTGGTCTCGCTATCACCGTTTGTATTGTGGTTTAGCTCTTGCATTTATTGGTCCTTTTTAGCAGCTTTCAGGGTTAGCTGTCAGCATTAGACCCCACGTGCTTGACTATATAGTTTGTGTGGTGTGTATGATGTGTAGCAGAGTAGGAAAAGGCGTATAGACTTACTAGCAGTAACTGCTTGCTGCTCTCCTTCCTCCCTCCCTCCCTTGAACCCAAGCCAGGCTTCGGAAGGTGCTTTTTTCTCTTGGCCTTACTATCTCCTCTCAACGCTCGCAGCCATTCTCCTGGCCCCCAGCCCCCCGGGCCCACCCACCTCCCATCCCCCCACCACTCCCGGCCGTCTAGGGGCCCTCCTCTAGTTATGATCCCTCTCTTTTTCCTTCCTGCACTTCCCCCGCCACATCCCCTTGTTCCTGCGACAAAGCTAAAGCCAAAGGCCCAAGTCCTACCCATAAAGGCCTAAGTCCTAATCATGGACTTCCTCCCCTGCCTCTCATGCAGAGCGCTTAATATGATTGGTTGATACTGACGCTGAAAAGCTGAAAAGCGCCAAGGTCGAAGCCTTAACCCCACCCATATCAACCCGCCTACCTGAGGAATGTATTTCCTGCCTGTCATGCGGAGCATGTTAGCTGATGCTGAAACGCTGAACCAAGTGAAAGCCAAATCCCCATGCCCTACCCATAAAACTCGCTACCTAATTTCTTTCCCGCCTGTGACTATGCAGATTGACAACGTTTTGACTGATGCTCATGCTGAAAAGCTGAACCAAATCAAAGCCAAAGCCTCATAACCTACCCATTTAACCCCTATTCAAGAAAGTATGTATTTCTTGCCTGTCATCTGGAGCACTGAGAAGGTGCTGATACGCTGAACCAAATCAAAGCCAAATCCCCAGGATACCCTACCCATAAACCCTACCTAACTTCTTTCCTGCCTGTGACTATGCAGACTGATAATGTGTTAGCTGATGCTGATGCCGAGACGCTGAATCAAGTGACTGCTCAGAAGCAGGTTGGCCCTCTGAAGGCAGCAGCTAAGGGCAAGACATTTGAGCAGCAGCAGAAGGAGGCGGCACAAGGGAAGATACCTGAAGGCTCAATCCAGGACTATTTCAAACGGGCCGTGGGGCAGCTGCTGAACATTCACTCAAAAAACACAGAATGAATGTTGGCTGACAGGCTGAAATGAGTCGTTTTCACAACTGCGAAGACAATGATGTAGCAGACCCGCAATCACCCCTGTGCCTTTTCCACACCCTTAAAGATCACTTAGCCGATCCTCCATGGAGTAGTTCTGTGAAGGCACTACTCTTTGCCAGATGTAGTACATACCGGTCAGCAATCTGCAAAACTGGCAAGCAGTACAATCTCTGATAGACAAGCACCTCCCATTCTGTTACTTACTGTTGCAGCTCCTTGCCTAGGCTTAAGGATGCCTGTGTGCTTGGTTCATTTGCAGATCTATGTGCAAGCGTGACTTGCCCAAGCAACCCGGAAACATGCCAAGTATACACCTGCGATCCTGCAACTGGTGGATGCAATGCAGGCCCAGTGGAGTGCCCTGTCACCCCGGGGCCCAAGACAATGGTTGTGCGGCTGCTGTCCGCAGACAATTTCACTGCCGGTGCTGGCAAGATCACCTTCAGCGAAATGGCGCTAGGCACCCAGAACCCCGTGTATGCACCTGCGAACTATGGAGCAGATCCTAGCAAGGCTCCCACGGTCTCATTTGGTGGCTGGTTTGCCGGACAAGATCTGGCGACTAACCCTGCAGTGATATGCCCTGGGGGTGCAGCTAGTGGATGTGTCTCTGGCACACCCACCTCTCCCTTGACCCTGGATACAGCTGCACAACAAACCCGTTTAATATTAGATGGTGCCAACCCTACCAGCCCCGTCTTAACAGGCTCTCCTAATTTCAATGGGCCTATTGCTGTGCTGTTCTCTCAGCCATTTGTGGGTGTTGGGGTAAGTAAGTACTCTGACCAGTGGGTTAGTTGATTCATATGTAGCTGTTAGTAGGTCAGGTTGTTAAGCATGCAACTTACTGTATTATTCTCAGTTCCTAAACACAACAAACATGGCTGCTGCACTCGTGTTGCAATAACAGGGCCTATACACCTTGATGTTGTTTAAGAGCATGCTGGATAAAGCATACTATACATGTGGCTGCGTCTTGGCATTTGGTACCATGCCAACATATTGAATTCTATTGTCACTTCTTATACAGCACTAATGACCTTGCTTTGCTTTGCATGTGCTTTGCATGTTCTTTTCTGCAGCTGGATGGCGGCTTTTTCAACGCTATCGGTGGCACTGCCATTAAGGCCTTCGATGCCTCAGGAGCGGAGCTGTCGACAGTGAGCAATACAAAGACCGAGGTTGAGCTCCTAGGCTTGGCCACCAACGATGGCTCCCCGCTAATTAAGGGCCTTCTGTTCTCCCTGGTGGGCGCCGAGGGTGCTGGCTTTGGTATCGACAATGTGCAGTTCACCTATGGCTGCTGCCCTTAGCAACATGCTTCACTGTGTGTGGCAGCATAGGAGAACCAAAACACTCAGAAAATTCATTGATCTGGTCATCTATTTATTTACTTGGAAATTATTCAGAACGGATTGTACTCGTGCCTAGTCACATGGCTTTTCGGGCTGTACTGCTGGATTTGGGTACGTGCATGTGATCATACCTGCATGGATTCTGATGGTTTGGTGCTGGATACTCGGCTTGTCGATCTGGATTCATTACTGGCTAATATAGTTTCATGTGATGGTGCCGTGGTTGTGGGAACCACCATGGATGGGCCTTTGTGGTTCCATAATGCCCGTATGCATGGAGCTCCCCTCAGCTTGGGGTGGTCTTCTTATGGTGTCATGGTTCTGTTTATGTCTCATGGGGCTGTGTGTACTAATGTGTGGGCTGTAGCGGTAGATACAGGTCGTGGCCTTGGTCAGGAATATGTCACATATTCCACAGTTATAGACAGACAGTGTCAAACTGCATCCGCAATGGCCTCGCTCTATTGCTTGAGCTTGAGCTTGCCTATGCTTTGGCCACACGGGGTGGCCTTGACGCCATCACCTGCCATGGATCGATGTTGTGCCCAGTAAAAGTTTAGTAAGAGTCCATGACACTTTCTCCTGAAAGTGACTGACCGTTACATTAAGGTGTCCTCATTAAGCATTGATGAAGAGCCCTGTGGCATATAATGCGTGAGTGTTTTGTGGGTAGGTGTCATTTCATCACTAGTTCAATTTGAATAATAGCAGGCAACCAGTGGTGGATGCTGTGCAGGTGGGATTGAGGGGTGGAGGGAGCAGCGGGGGGTTTGGATGTGGAGTTGAGAAATAGGGCAGGGGTGGAGGGGGATGCCGGGGGGGGGGGGGGGGAGGGGGGCGGCGGCTGGTGGGGGGATAACTGAAAGGGGGGGAGATGAAGCCCCGAGGCAGGGAGGGGGCCAGAGAAGATGAAGGGGGCGGGGGAGAGTGAGTTCAAGGGGGGGGCGGATGAGGGGGAGAGGGGGAGATGAGGCTGGTGGGCTGTGCGAGGTACCAGCTATACTCTCTCAGGAAGCAGCAGCTGTAGCAGGAGCAGAGTGCTAAAACAGGGGGAGCAGTTGAAAGGTGAACAAAGGCAGCAGAAGTACGACCACACATAAAACAGCAGAAGCAACAGCAGGTATTAGCAACAGCAGACATCACGTGCTATGAAATCCCACCAACATGCTGCCATCACTACTTGTGTAGATGGAGCCACAGGACATTCAAATTGATGGGAAGGCCAGGTCATGCTGCTTATGTACGTGAATTATAGCCTGGTATCTCATTGCTGAATTGGTGGCATGCTCAAGCTGTGCCTGCATGAAAAGAGGGGGAGCAAGAGAGATATACCAGGAGATCATGTCTTTGCCTCCAGCATGGGATTGTGGGATGTGTTCTCTTTCTTAAACTATTACAGGAAGCCCTTGTCTTCACCTGCATGCAGAATGAAAGCTCTTGCTGTCTGGGGAGGGGAGTATCCTGGTAGTGTGGAGGATGAGCGGGATAAAGAAGAGGTTGGTTATCAGCGAGGCTGTTGTGAAGAAGGTATCGCAGATCTGGATGGGCATGCATTGTGCACTGTGCTTGTTGCTGGCGGGTTAGATGTGGAGCTGAATGCCAGGAAGGGGAGGGCGTATGGCCCAACCATTTCACGAAACTGTGGAGATCTTAAACGTCTTTCTGTTTCTACCAAATTCAAGTGCTACCATAGGGTCTGACTACTCTGCTGTGTGGGAGTATGACATGGGCCCTGACAAAAGAGCATTCGCTTATGCTCGTCCGAGCAGGTGCACACAAGTTCTCTAAGACGAACCCTTGGGGTTAAGCCTTTTTAAAGGACACAGAAATGCACATGTTAGGTGCCGTGTATGTGGTGTTGCATCTCTGGCTGCCAGCATCACAACCAACAGGTTGAGGTGGCTGGGGCATGTGGATCGGTTCTTAATTCCGCGAGCTTTTGTCAGCTGAATTTGTACGCGTCCTTACAAGGTTTGGTGGGTGGCTCGTCGAAAAGTATATACTGTGGTCTCTTTATTAGTAACCGGACGGCGACTGGTCACAAACGCTGAAAAGCACTACCGTACTGCCTTCAACTGACAAGAGCTGAAGAGCTCAAATATGCTAAGCGAGATTCAACATAACTGGACACCCAGCGGCTACCGGGTCCACTTCCAAATGCTAGTGACTTGAGGTCGATTAAGTAGCAAGCTGTGCTCGAAATAGCCTACCGGCTGGCATGCCTCCTCCGAGGACCGTCAACGTCACAGCAGCTGAGGAATCATCCGGCTACATCAGTAAGATGATCTCACGTCCATAGCAGATCTTATCTGCAGCACCTACACAGTGTGGCTTCCGTAGGCATCATGGCACCATAGATGCTTTGTTTGTGACCAATCATCTCATCAACAAATGTATGCACCAGAAGCAGTGCTTATACCTGCTATGTGGATTTCAAACAGGCATTTGACATGGCCAGACGGATGGATGGCATGGTAGTGAGAGCAGAACAACTTGGGATTCATGGCCCCTTCTTAGCAGCACTAAGGAAGAGCATGGACAATGCCTATCTATCTGTGTATGTGAATGGCTGTGTGGGTGACAGATTCAGGACTTACCGAGGCACAAAGCAAGGCAGTGAGCTGAGCCCTCTACTCTTTGGCCTCTTTATAGAGCAGCTGCATGAACTCATTGCAATGAAGCTGCCAGGAGCAGGACCTCTTATTGGTGACATGCGTGTCCCAGAAATCATGTATGCTGATGATGTGAAGCTCTTAGCTGTGAATGACCCCAAGGCACTGCAACAGCTGCTGGATGTGTTGCATCTGTTTTGTCGTCTGTTTGACATGGAGGTGAATTTGAAGCCGCACAAAACATGCATAGTCATTTTCCGACCATCTGGTACACGTCTTGCAAAGGGACTCAAGTGGTATTACAACGGTCAGGAGGTTCATGTTAGTGACAATTATGTTGATTTGGGAGCTCTTCACCATGCCACCAAGGGCATCAGGCCGGCATGTGATGCTCTGGCATCCTCTGGCAGTAGGGCCATGCATGCACTGCTGTCACAATGTAGACAACACGACATCGTTCAACCTGATTTCAAACTCAGGCTTTTTGACATTTTGGTAGAGCCAGTGTTGTCTTATGGATGCCAAGTCTGGGGCCCGGAGATATTTGCTGGCAAATTGAGAAACCCGCTCAACCTCCCATCTGAGAAGGTCCATACCAACTATTTGCGTATCATGGCAGGGGTGGGAAATGGAACAGATAAGGTCATGCTCATGAGGGAATTTGGCCGTTACCCTGTCATGTGGCATTGGGTAGCTCTGGCTACGAGGTTTTGGATTCGTGCTATTAAGATGGGATCCCACAAACTGGTATGCAAAGCATTGAGAGCAGATATCGAGCTCATGTTGGCAGGGTGTAAGAAATGTTGGTCATACTACCTGCTTCAAAGTCTCACAATCGTGGGTGTTGTGCAAGCCAGCGACTGGTCTCCTAGTGGGACTAGCCATGTCACAGTGGACAGCATTATGGCTTTGGACATTCAAGAGAAAGTTGTGCGTGAGAGTTTGAAGCAGATGTTTGACAAATGTTGGGAGGATGTTGACCTTGTTTGTGAGCACCCTCAGGACCCAGCCTGTCCTAGGAATCGCATTATTCATAACTCCTATGCTGCATGGGCAAGAGGGCTCCATGACGATGCCCCTACATACTTGAAGGCTAAAACCCTGTCTTTTCGCATGGTACAATGCATTGCAAAGATGCGGCTAGGATGGCACTGCTTGGCCATCCACACAGGAAGATACAATGGAATAGTAAGGGATGACAGGGTGTGCCAGTTGTGTCAAAAGCTTGGTTATAGGGATGATACTACAGGGTCAGTTCCAGTTGAAGATCTTGTCCACTTCATGTTGGATTGTAGAGTGCTTCACCCTGTCCGGGACGATTTCCCCCTCTTCTTCAAGCCCGCCTCCTTACCAGGGCAATCCAAGGATAGTCATGTTAAGTTTATTCTCAATCATAGTGATCATGTGCAAGTTGTGAGGTGTATTTCAGCACTGAAGAAAAGGCGGGAAAGTTGTTTACAACTGCTTGACGATGGTAGAGAGGGTGAAATCATGCCTGAAGGTTATCTCCCCTTTGATTACAACCTATGGCGGATTATGGGACATGATATAGATGGATTGCATATGACTTTCATGTTACTGGGCACCTCTTAGGCATGGCTATGTACTGGTTAATAGTCTGTGTTAGTTCTGGAACTGCTGCTGCTCTGCGATTCTCCACATCTGGGTGAGAGTATTTTTGGCATAAAATGTATACAATGTTCTGATGATATATGCTGTTGCGTTGCTGTTTGTTTGCTGGATGTACCCAAAAAATCAAAAACTCGAAAAAATCAAAAAATAAAATTGTGTGTGCACTTTTCCAGGGCCAGTATTCTGCATCATTGTATCTGCTTGGACATGCATGATCATGGAGTTCAAACTGGTGGATGGTGTTCAGTTTTTCCTGGTTCTATTTGTGTTAGTGGCTTTGCCACCCCTGTGGTGAACTGTGGCACCGCACGCGTGCCGATGGGTTTGCCAATGTAAGATTCACACACACACACACACACACATTACGTGATGCACTGGATGGCCTAGACGTGTACAGACGACGTTTGGTCGGTGGCATGTTGCTGCACCTGAGGCTGAAGCCGCATTCGAATCAGTCTAGCTGCTGGGGTCATGCATGTCTGTAGGCGGCCGTTCTTATACTTACTGCTGTTGCGTCTGCTTACACTCAGCAACCACAACAGCGGCAAGGATGTCATGTGAGTATTAAACAGCCACAACAAGAGGCCTGCCACAGAGCCACAACACTGGACACCTTCAAGAGTTTGCCAGCCGACTCAGGCTAAATTCCAAGACTGAGCCATGGCCGCAGCCGACAACACATTAACAGCAGCTTCACCAGTCCTCCCAGCCCTAGCAGCATGCCTCAGTACCAATCGTATTAACTGCTGCCCACTATGATTATCACCTCACTCGCTGACAAACCTGGTAGCAAATCCATCATCTGACAGGCGGCACTGAGGCCTCTTTCCAAAGAGAAGGTATCTATTGTTGGCAACCTGCACAGCAAGGAGGAGCACGCAACTCACACCACTATAATGTTTGGCGGAATGCAGCAGAATGCTGGCTCCTCAAGCCGCAGGCAACTCCTCCATTGCCATCTGATTCCCCAATTGCATTATCAACCCTTCCTCTTCTCATTATTACCCGTTGTTATTGCACTGCAGAACCCTGACTGAACGGAAGTCATGCCCAGCGTGCTGCAGGGTCTGGAGGGCTGCGCATTGTTCCTCATAAAACAATAAGATATTTTGTGACCTTAGCCCATAGTCTCGGTCTCTCCCTCAGTACCCTGTCTTGGTCTTCCCCTCAACACACTTTCAAACTGGTTGGGGTCGTGTGGCGGGTGCTGCACAGCCCAAGGGCAGTAGAGTGATCTATCGCAAACATCATCCCTTGCACTTACTCACCCCATCCCACTAAGGAACTGGGTGGAGTCATGCTTGGGTGCTGCACGGCCCAGAGCGCTTTGTAGTGATCTCCCTTTACAATCATGATCCCTGCCTCCCGCCTCCGAACCCATGCCTCAAGCTGCAATCCGCTTCACAACAAAAGCCCGTAAATCCTCCTGCTTCTGGTCCACTTCCTCCATCCAGCAATCCTCAACCCAAAACTTACTACACCCCATACACTCCTACCGAGCGCATACCTTTTTGCATTCTTCACCCCCCTCCCCACTTCCCGATCATTGACTTTTACCGATCACATGTGTGCTCTATTTAAGCAACACAGCACATACACCCACGAATCCCCCTGCTTCCTCCCAAATCACACATCCATTCCCCCCCTCCCCGCCCAATAACCCCCTTGTCCAGCCCCCAGCTTTCTTGCCACTCTCTGACACACGATGCATACTCGTACATTTGGAAGGCGTACTCGTACATTTAGAAGAAAAGCCACCCAATCTTATCCCTGCAGACCTGCACATCCTCCCGCCTATGTCTTTCCCTGCTAAAGCCACCCTTCCCTAAACCTGACGGCTCACTTATACAGAGGCAAACTCCCTTACATTCTCCGCTTCAACCCCCTCTCCCCCCCTCCCCATCTTCCTACCTGGTCATAGAAGCCATCTCTTACGAACCTGGGCACTGGCCATGCCAAGCCCGCTAGCAGTGGTAGTGGTATGCTGAGTTTCTGCGCTATCCTCAACACAGCATCTGATCGTATGTAACAACCATCTGGCTCCACCAGGACGATAGAGGAGATGTCATCTGAAGCACGACCACACCTGAAGCAACAGGAGCAGCAGCAACAGCAGGAGCAGAGGGAGCACGAGCACAGGGAGCCGTAAAAGCTTGAACAGGGGCAGCAGCAGCAGCAGCAGCAGCAGGAGCAAAGGGGAGCAGCAGCAGACTGTAACAGCAGCAACAGCAGCAACAGTAAAGCAGAGGACTTCCATCAGGACAGTATAGGAGATGTCATCCGAGGCATAAACACACCTGAAGCAGCAGGAGCAGCAGTGTACTTAAACAGCAGAGATATTTAGCAATAACAGCAACATCAGGAGCAGAGGGACTAGAAGAAGACTACAAAAGGGGCAGCAGCAGCAGCACCAGCATCCCTTAAGAGGGGCAGCAGCAGCAGCAGGAGCAAAAGGGGAGCAGCAATAGACTCCAGCAGCACCAGCAGCAGAGCAGAGGAGCTCCAGCCGTAAAATAGAGGAGATGTCATCTGAGGCAGGACCACACCTGAAGCAACAGGAGAAGCAGGGTACTTAGACAGCAGAAAACCTTAGAAGCAGCAGCAACAGCAGCAGCAGAGGGCAGGAAAAGAAGGACGATGAGAAGACTTTACAAGGGGCAGCAGAAGCAGCACCAGCACCAGCAGACTGAAAGACGGGCAGCAGCAGCGGCAGCAGGAGCAAAGGGAGCAGCAGGAGACTCTAACAGGAGCAGCAGCAGCAGGAACAGAGGAGCTGCACCAGGACAATAGAGGAGAAGGCATCTGCAGCACGACGACACCTAAAGCAGCAGCAAGCAGCAACAAGCTCCAGCAACAGGAGCAGAGGGAACAGGAGAAGAATCTTACAGCACCAGTACCAGGAGGAGCAGCAGACTTTAGCAGCAGAAGCAGCACCACCAGCAGCAAACAACAGTAGAAGCTACTGCAAAGCAGGTAGCAATGAGGAGTTGGTGATAGCAGGAACACTAGCAGCAGGAGGAAAAGGGTTCCCAGAAACGGAGGCAGCAGCAGCAGCAACAGCAAACTGAAGGGGTAGTAGCAACAGCCACGGATGGGCGCTCCATCATATGCACCAAGCCACACCAACATTTTCCTTTTGCTCAAATCAGGAACCTGCATCCCACGCAGTGACCCAAGCTTAATCTCATTCGCCAGCTTCATATTGCAAAGGGTATTCAAACCATTTCTACTGGTATCCGTAGTGCAGCATGACAGTGTCCTGCAATCCTGCATGATCCAGACTTACACACCTCAGCGCCATGCTGAGCAATTCGCTCTCTCATCGAAAGCCAGCCAATAATGGATCCCAGCTAGCCTAGGTATTTTGGATCCATACATTCGCGCTTGCCTCAACCCCAAATGACGACTGCAGTATGGTGGGGTCTCTAAACTCGCAGCATCGTCATGCCCACTGCGTTTGTGGAGAGGTGAGCTGTCAAATGGTAGCTCTCCCCTATAGTAAGACCAACACATAGGCATTGGTGTTGCGCTCATACACATCCCCCCTCCCCTGCTCACCTGTTCAGCTAGTTCAGGGCTGAGGGTTTTGGGTTGGCTAACTTTAGGTCAGAGTTAGGTTTGAAGTAAGGGTTTGGCCCCTGAACTAGCCACATTGCTCACCTGTTCAGCAGCTTCTTCCCTGCTTCACTCTGAAGTGCCGCCACCCGGAACTGTGCTTTCGTGTCCCAGTCAAACAGGAAGTTCACACCACCATTGCACCTATGGAACGCACCAGAAAGGCATAAAGAAGCAGCATGTCAATGACAGGAACACAGAGACCGCCCCAAGGGAACCAAAAAACCACGGTTGCACCTTGCAAAGCGACCATCCAGGCACGTAGGAGCAGCATGTTAGCAAGTAACAGCATACGGACAGTCCAGCTTAGCATGTGTCGATTCCTTCTGATGCGTGTGTGTGCAGTCACTGCTAGCATTGAATATGACCGGGAGCACAGCTGCTCATTGACACAACATGCAGCATGGGAAGTGTCTCTTTAGAACGGTCATGCAAGGGCTACCAAGGAAAAACTTGAAATGTTACAATGTTGCATGAAAGAGCCCTGTTGACTCAAAGCATCGCTCATGAATCACAGTGGCGGAATAGCTATCGGCTGACGGGACACCGCTAGCTTCCTTATCCTTGGCGATCAATTTTTAGGAACGAGCTACTCACATGTTGCACACACCATCGAAAAGAATGATAGGACGGTTGTCTGTGGCAAAGTACACTGCTGATGCTTCAGCTGATGGTGCTTGCACCCCAGGCATCGCTTGAAGAGGGACAGTTCTCTTGCTGTGCAGACTCCGCCTGCTGCTGGTCAATGGATCTCTGCTGCTAGCCTGCAAAAATAACCCAGGGGAGTGAGGCCATGCTACATATATCCAAGGTTTCACTGGCAGGTTAGCTGCTAATAGTAGCTCTTCGGCATGTCGTTGGAGGCATTCTAATTGTTGGATGGTTCATGCTCGTTCAAGTAACTGAAAACACCCCTGGCTGATCTGTCTATCCTACAGAGGCTGAAGTACAGCTTGAGGAAGCTGTGACGTTCGCGTGAAGAGGGCATGTACCTGAGCTTGCGCCCTTGTCGCATGGCATACACTACGCGCTGCGAGCCGATTGACGGTGTAGACTGTGTGGGGCCTGCCGCTGCTGCTGGCTGGAGGCTGAGCACTCTGCAAAGACGTGTGGACACGAAGCGAGGATGCCATGTTGGGCTTGCAGATAAGACAGCTACCCTTTTGTTTGCGGTAATGGACATGCAAGTCAATGGATTACATACACCATGCGTTTGGACATGGAATTGCTGCGTAATCAGGTCTGCTTGCCTGGCAGTTTTGACGGGTTACAACTGGTGACCCAGCTAGTGACACACTGACACCTCAGCGGACGAGTTCATGGGGAATTGAACCACAGCCCTAACACTAAGTCGTTAGCCTACCCAGAATTGCGAAGATAAGCATGCGTGCAAGGGTTTTGATTAACAGGCAAATCTTGTGCTGCTCAAGGACTTTCGACTTGGAGCGGTAGAACCGTAGAACGAAGTAAGAATTCCTTCTTGATCAGAGCTAATGCGCTCCCGTTCAAATATTGTTGCGCCAGTGCCTCCGATTAACATTAACACCAAACGTTAAGTTGTCTGCCAGTATGTTACGACCTTAGCATGTCTAACCGTTGAACCCAACGGGACAGTTCACTACTCGCTGAGACCTGCAAATCACCGGAAGGCAGTAAATTCACACGTCACCGCAGTTCTGTCTTCACCTACTCCGCCTGGACGCCGAAGAACAAGCCGAGACATGGCAGCAGCTGGACAGTCAAATGTTGGAGGTGCCCCCGTCATGTCTGAGCAGGACGTCTTGGAGGCTCTGCAGGACGCCAAGCCTGAAGTATCGCACCCAAATAGCAGCTCAGGCGCATCCACATGGGCGGATCTCAGCCTGAAAGAGGGCAGAGAGAGCTGGAAGGTGAGAATACTTCAACTACCTCAGGAAGCACCATTGCATATGGGTTCAACGAGCTGGTGCAGTCAGTGCTTTGGCTTTATTTCCTGTAATATGACATGGTCATGTGAAACTCCTGTCAGACGTCAGGGTGTCACACAACTATACAATGGATGGTGTCTGTTTCAGCACTCGGGGAGATCGCTACTGGCAGCTCTAGATAAAGGCACCATGACTTTCTGGAGACATTTATCATGTGCAATGCATCTGAAGGCAAATGCAGGGTCCCGCCGCACCACATAGCCTCGACATGGTAGTGGGGACATAGCTCTATTGCCTTCCTGGACCTGGGGCTCTTTTTGGGCGGTAGTATACATTCTTTGGGTATGGACGATATATGTCGAGACATATGTAGAGGCATGCAATGCCCAATCCACACATGCAAAACGAGTACATAAGGACAGCTCATGTACCTCATGTGCCCTGCACTTCTCCACGTCCAGGTACAGTCAGGACAGCATAAACCCCCATTTATATGCACGGCCTGGCAGGCCCCGTATGCAGGAGTACAGGGATGTTCTTGCTCCACGTTTTATGTACAGCTACTCTCCTACAGACATGACCGCATTCGTTGTCTTGGTTGGCACAATTGCAACATTACAGAAGGCAACACGAGTCCGTTGCTGCACTGCAGGACCTGTACCGTGTCCTAGTGACCAGCCTGTACAGCTCATCCAAGCACTTTGAAGCACTCTCCCTGGAGACCTTGGCATTGGGATGGTAAGCTGGGCCATAGAAGGGCTTCCCTTATTCTGCCGTCGCAGCATGCCATGCCGGCGGAATATCACTGATTACGGCCCTACAAAACTACAGTTTACGCTCATTGCAGCGGCACTGGCATGCTTACCACTCTGTACCCCTGTTAGATACACATATAGTTTGAAGGAGAACTATGTGCTTACCGTGTTAGAAGAGCATGTTTCATGCCATACTTTTAGTATTCTGAAGCACTGTTGTACTGATACATCCCCTTATGATTGGCTCCTGTTTGATACCATTGTTTGGGTGGTATTCGGCAATTCTTCAGCTCTGGCCATCTCCCTTGACCCACCAGAGCTAGCAGGTCGCCCCTGCTGCTAGCTCTTGTAGCGTGCATGTCTTTTTTAATATGTCTAATGATGAATGGTGAATCAAGAGATGAGATAGAAAGTATTGTCCTGCACGTCTCATGCGCAGATGGTCAAGACCAAAGCTGGCATAGTAATCATTTCTTGATATGCCATAGCAGAAAGTGCCATAGGCCCTAGTAACTATATCCAGACCTGGAAAGCCTGGCTGTAATGAGCAGACACCAACCTTGGTACTGACCGGTTACCTTCAACCCTTAAGTACTGAATGATATCCATCTGGCTGTGTTGCAGGATGGGTTTGTCCAGGGCTCACGCTGGGCTTAGAGATGACATACGGGGCCAGTTGGCAGGACCAGCACAACAGTAAGTGGACATAGGAGTACACTGCACTGGTATCATATCATATCATATCATATGTTCTGGCCTAGCCAGCTGGTAGAGCATTGCATATCCAGCTGCCTGTCCATTAGCCATGAAATCAGCCGGGTCATTCAGGCAGCAAGGTTTGTCAAACATTGTAGCAGCATGGTATCTTTCAGGCACTTTGTGAAGCAGGGGCCGGAGAATCCTCTGATCGTGCATTCCAGCAGTTTATGTATGCTGCGGGTGTTGTGCGCCCGTGAGATGTGCATTCTGAGGACCAGCACTGGTGAATGCTTTTTTTTGGTATGCTGATATCTGCCTGCCAGTCCACAAAGCTTGCACAGGAGCAATGTAAGCTCAAGCGGAATATATAAAACTGAGCTTCAATAATGACATGTTTTGTTATGCTGTGCTTTGCAGGGCTCAACTGGAGGATTGGCTATACTGCGCCAAGTGGGCGGGAGCATTTGAAGCAGGGATCACAGCAGAGGCACTGGCCCAGCATCTGAGCATACCGGTAAGCAAGCTTTCCAGACTGCGTTATTTCCAGATAGCTCATATTGCCGGTTACCTGACGTGGACCACGGCCCCCATTGCGTGGGGGGCACCACGTAATGTGTAAACTACAGCTTTCTGCTGCCATCAGCGCTCTTCCTTGTAGTTGAGTGGCAAGGGGGTATATGATGTCCCCTGCCCCCCCTCTTGCTTCTGCTCCTCTGTATTATTTCCTTTTGGCATGGCGCACATAACCAGTCACAAGCCAAAGTCACTTGGCCATGCCTGCAGGTGATGCCTGTTGGCTACCTCGTAGTGGTTACCACCAAGCACAACATTGGACTGGTGGTGACATGAGGACATGCCATGGCTTCGTTTGATCCGTTTAAGACATATTTACGCTTCTGCTGTTGGGCTGTCGCTTCTGCCTTACTTCTGCCCCCTCCCTCCCCTTCCCTCCCCACCCTGCCGCTGCCCCTGCCACTTTCTTCACAGGTAGCGCACATAGCCAGTTACCAGCCAGAATCACTGGTAGTACCCATGGTGATGCCTGCTAGCTACCTGGCAGTGGATACCACCAAGCACAGCATTGTACTAGTGGTGAGGGGAACGACCAGCTGGAAGGATGCCTTCACAGATATTGTGGCGCATACAGTACCACTGGGGACAGGTGATACGGGTAAATGTTTGGCAGAGGGGGAGTCGGTAAAGCACTTTGCTGAATAAACAACCTGGGGTCCTAGTCCCCTGAGGGAAGGTGATAGGGTGTATTGGAGAGCATGGCACGGGGTGAGGGTAGGTGCTGGGGGGGAGGGGCGCCGCCACGCACAACAGAGTTTTTTGGTCAAGGGGGCAACAACCTGGAGGATGCAATTACAGCTCTTGTGGCTTAGGTAGGACCACTAGGAATGGCTTGAAGAGGGAAGGGAAGGATCAGAGAAAGGTGCAGAGTTCCTGCCAACATTGGGGGCGAATGGTGCCCGAGGAAGATGGAATTGAGTGTGGATGGGGGGGTGGGAACCCACTCAAGCATGGGTTTTGGACGCTGGGGTTTGTTTGGTTGCTCATTAGATGTCAAGAAAAGGGTAAAGGGGGAATGGGGGGCGGGTTGGGGGGTGGACAGAGTGGAGGGCACAGGAGTAAGAACTGGTGCTTGGGTAGGACTTGCACGATTAGCAAAGGGCAAAAGACGGGGCACAAGGAGGAAGGAAAGGATTGTGTCAGGTGTCAGGGAGCGGTGCCTGCAGAGGGG
This sequence comes from Pseudopediastrum boryanum, assembly GCA_963556185.1. NCBI lineage: Eukaryota > Viridiplantae > Chlorophyta > Chlorophyceae > Sphaeropleales > Hydrodictyaceae > Pseudopediastrum > Pseudopediastrum boryanum. The sequence goes on along the minus strand of OY744511.1, from coordinate 4,390,254 downwards.
TCGAGGGAGGGCCCTTAAGGGAGAGGAAAGCGGGGCCGGGTGGTTAAAACACAAAGGTTTGAAGCGTCATTGCAAATCTGCAATGCTAGCCCGTATGGTATTTAGTCGGTTATCGTACAATGTTTTGAAGATGCATGGCTGCTGCTGGTGCATGTTTTTGCTAATGGCTTTTTGCCTGCTGTGCTGCTATGCTTCTCACCATACTCCCTCCATAAGGCCCTTTCCAGTGCTGCTGCTGCTGCTGTTGCTGTTCGGTCAGGCACACTCTGGCATGTTGCTGCTTCCTCTGCTGCTCTTCCTGCTTCAAGCTGAGCATGCCAAGTCTCAGTGTATTAGTAATGCAAATGCCTAAGAGGTCGCCCGATTGGAGGAAGTAGCCCCAGAACTCGCATTGTGTGCCTGCCGCCGCCAATTGCTACATTGTGTGCCTGCCACCCGCCAATTGCTACACACCAGCCTCGCCAAGATGCCAAGTCTCCCTTGCTGCTGCTGGTGGTACTGGTGAAAAGCATTCCAATGTACTGGTACTGTTGCTGCTGTTCTTTCTGTTACATGGTGCCAGCTTGTTGCCTGATGAAGCTACTCGCTCTTGTTCTCACCCCTCTTTTGCTGCTGCTGCTTTTCCTGTCAGGTCATGCCCACTCTGGTATGCTGGAATGTGCTCAGTCCCTGGTCAACTTGCAGCTACCAGCAATCAAGGCATTGCTGGCAGAGTACCCAGGGTAAGTCAGGGAGGGTTCGAGTGGCTGGGCACTTGGTGTGTATTTACCCCAGTGTGTGAGTAGTTGGGTACGTGCGTGGGCAAGTGAACGGGAATATGAGTACTTGGCTCTCTGAGTGAGGTAACCAGCGATTTGGTGAGTTTGAAGAACAAAGATGTCCAGGGACTCTTTTAATACCCTGCATGAAGGTATTGGTAGTCATTTGGGTCTGAAGGTTATTGTTGTCCATCGGCGCTTTTTCTGAATGGTTGTTTCTGGGGTTGCCTTTAGTCCAAACCACGACGAGGTTGCCGTTGGGAACCAGTTGACGGTGTGACAACAGCATGATGGTTCTGCTGGCTTAAAGGAATGATCAGTGTGGCAGGCCTTGCATAGGTGTCCTCCCTTCTACCCGCCAGTATCCTAACTAGATGAGGCAACTCAAATCACTGCTTTTTTGTATCCGTAGGTTCCGCACGCATTGTATAGGTCATTTGCTGGGAGGTGGTGTGGCTGCATTGGTGGCGCTGCTGCTGCGTACTGCCCCACCTTATTTCCCAGCAGCGATCAATTGTGGTGCAAATGCGTGAGCAGTCTTTTTAGCTATCCTAACACCGCAATGGCAATGAGACTCTGCTGCTTTTTTGTATCCGTAGGTATCGCATCCATTGTATAGGTCATTCCCTGGGAGGTGGTGTGGCTGCATTGGTGGCGCTGCTGCTGCATACTACACCAAGTTATTCCCAGCAGCTATCAGCAGCACATGGGGTTGTTGCCACAGGCTTTGGGACCCCACCTGTATTGACTAAGGAGCTGGCAGAGGGTTGCAAGGCATATGTGCGGACACTGGTGCATAACGTAAGTGGAGAAGTTGGGATGACTGCAAGGGGGAGCATGGTGCGATGTGCGAGCAGTGAGGAGAGAGCGGGTGGGGGGCATTGTAGGCATTGCTCCATACTCCAGCTTAAACCCAATTCTCAGTTGTGCATGGGGTTGTTGCCACGGAGTGTGGGACCCACCTCTATTGACTAAGGAGCTGGCAGAAAGGTGCAGGGGATATGTGCGGACACTGGCGCATAACGTAAGTGGAGAGGGTTGGCCCATAAGCAAGGGGGAAGATTGTGAGGTGGGAGGGCCGCAGGGATAAGCAGATCTGTTTTAGGAATATTCTTGTTTGAGTTTATGATCACGAGAGTTGACTGGGGCGTGCAGGAGGTATGCGCCAACCCCAATGCATATCACATGGGGAGGTGAGAGAAGTTGGGCAGTGGGAGTGGTCGGGCCAGCAGCAGCAGCAGCGGTAGCGGCATGGCAGCATTGATGCCCCGTAAAATTTATCATCAGAAGTTTTTACACCATCGCATTCAATGGCCTTGGAAGTCACCGCTATCGATGTGGTGGGGACGACTCTCTTGGCTTTTTCTTGGATGACAAGGGAAGCTAGCAAAGGTACATAGGACCAGGGCGCTAGCACTATTGCGGCCAGGGGGCATGTAGGGAAATTTAGTTGAAATGTGAGATGGGGAGGAAGGAGGCTTTTGTACAGACTGAGGCAGCAACAGATGGCGGTTAGGGGGTTGTAACAGGCTGATGGAACACTGTATCTTTTGGGGTCTGGTAGAGTTGCAGGAAACCGGAAGCACAGAGAAAAGGGCGGAAGTGTAATATCTGGACTAAGAAAAGATCTTCAGACAGCGCCAAACCTGGTGCCCTTTATTGGTCACAGCTCCCACTGCTGCTTTGTTCCTGCAGGGGTCGTTAATCTGCCTGTATTAACTGCGCAGATCTAGTGATACCTATGAGTAGCAAACCAGTATCCTGTGTTTGGCGCACCCTGACAATGTTCTTCTGTTGTGGTTTTGCTGTTGTGGGTTTCCTGTTGGCTTTTTCTGTTGTGTTTTTTCTGTTGTGGGTTTTCTGTTGGCCTTTTCTGTTGTGGTTTTGCTGTTGGTTATTTCTGTTGCGATTTTGCTGTCGCAGCATGATTTAGTTTCGTGGCCAGTGCAGAATAGCTGCGATCTCTTTGAGGAGGTTGGCAACCTAACTCTAATGATGTGCATGCTCTCTTTGCTGCTGCAGTACGATGTAGTGCCTCGTGCCTGTGTATCCAGCCTGGCTGCACTACGCACTGAGATAGAGGAACACAAGGAGCAGGTGTTCACTAATAACCAGCTGGCGGCATACCTCAGAGATAGCGGGGCAATTACTAAGGGCAAGGCGCTTGTGGGGCAGTTCTTCAAACTGGCAGCTTCTGCACAGGTGGGGCTTTTGGAGGGCACGGAAGGGGGGGGGGAAAGAGGTGTCGAGAAGGGGTGAACCAAGTGTCGAAGGTTTTGTCATGAGGCAGTCTTATAAATTTTGCAGCTTCTGCACAGCTGGGGGTTCATAAAAGGGACTGGCTTTGCGAAAGAGGGGGGGGAGGTGCATCCGAGGTTTTCAGGGGGGGTGCACTGGGCTTTGCAGAAGCAGGCAGCACCGGTGTTTGAACGGGGAGGGTGTACAAAGGGGCATATGGGAAAGGAAGATGTGGGAGAGGGAGAGGGGCCTGGGGATTGCTGAGGTACCGAGAAGGTTGCTGCTACCTCTGAGGCAGTGGGGAGGGAGGGAGGAACAGGAGGATGCAGGCGTGGAAGGGGAGCGGATGATGGGGAAACAAAGGGGGCCCATCTTGCTGTGCTCCTGAGAGAGCATTGTTGCCAATATCGTTATAACCGGGCGCTTGCTCATGGGACACTTGTTCAGATTGGCAGCCTCTGCATATGCTGGGTTTTGTTGGGGGCGGGGAGGTGGGGGGCACGCCGGGTTTGCCAGGAGGAGGCATAACACTAACTGGTGTTCTTGGGACGGGGAAAAGCGAAAGGGGAGTGGACACGGATGTAAAGAGTGGAAAGGAGGAGTGAATATGGTAGGCTTTTAAAAGATTTTGCTGCCTCCTTGCAGAGGCTGGGGTGAAATTGAATGTCAAACCAATTATTTTGTGCAAATTCTCGATTTGTAAGTTTTTGCAAGGGTTAGGTGGGGAGCGCTGAGGGAGGAGGGGTGTTGGAGGAACAGGAATGGAACCAGAGGGACTGGCCAATCGACAGCAATGGTGGGGGGCATGGAGGAGGGAAGCATATGGTGGTGCTTTGAGAAGAGGTTTCGTCATGGGGCCGTGGGGCACTCAAGGGCAGAATACCCATGTGACTACTTTGTTCAAGGGTGTCTTTGGTATTAGTTTCCATGGGGACTCATGTTGGGCATCTTCTGTAAAAGTATAATGCCGAAGTAAGTAAATCTACATCTTCCGGTTAGTACCTTGTCTGCTGCACGCTGCTGCTATGGGATGTCCACTGCAGAATCTACTGACTTGTTGTGTTACCGGTATGTTGATTAGCAAGTATTGGTTATCTGTCTGATGAGGAGTTGGTTGAAGTCAGCTGGCAGTCTGATGAGGAGGGATACATGTGAAGGTATCCATCTGGACAAGTGGTAGTGGGCCTATTGAAATATCCGGTAAGGGCCTACTCCCTGAACATATGCAAGAGGGCTTTCCCCCCTTCTCTGCATACTTCTCTCTTATTCTCTCTGCTTGTGTCGTGCAAGCCATTTCCTGTGATCCATCCAATGGTGTGTTTGGTCATTGCCACCAAGCACCCCTCTAACATTTGCCACACATTCAATGTTTGTTTGTTTATCGCCGCTGCAGGGTGCCCGGTTGGCTTCAGCAGCATTGTCCCGTAACCCCGCCGTCCAGGGTTTTGTGGCAGCAGGGTTCACGGTAGGAGCCTCCCTCCTTTCCAACAAACTCAAGGAGCTTCACACAGATGCCATGCAACAGCCAGGCACTACAACCACCACCACCACCACCACTACAGCAGTGGTTACTGTTGCTACTGCGGGTGGTAGTGGTGGCAGTTGCAGCAGCAAGGGAGGGCCAGGGGCTGTTGGTGGTCCTGGTGGTGGTGGTGCGGTGCCGGCAGCAGGAGGAGGAGGAGGAGGGGTGAGTGATAGCAGTAGCAGTAGTGTTGCTGCAGCTAAACTGTCTGCAGTTGGCAGTAGCATTGGCACATGGTGGAGCTCTCGGCAGCAGCAGCAGGGAGGAGGAGGAGCCTTACCTAGTGGCAGTAGCAGTACTAAGATGACAGCAGTAGCTGGAGCAGGTGCCGGGGCAGCTGCTGCTGCTGTTGCTGGTGGTGGTGGGAGTGCGGGACAGCTGGAGGATCAGGAGCATGAGGAGCAGCAGCAGTTGTTATCAGCTCGTGATGGAGCAGCTAGGGCAGCAGCGTTGAGCAGTGGGGATGAGGTGGCCAAGTATGAGGAGGAGGAGGTGGCAGCACGGGTGATGTTGTACTGCCCTGGTCAGCTGTACTACATTAAGAGGAAGCAAGGTGAGTGGAGGAAGGGGGTTGGCAGGGCAGGAAGGGGGAGAGGAGGGCCAGAGAGGAATGTAATGTGTTGCACTGTACTGTACTGTATTGTGCGTGCTAACTTTGAGATGATGGAAGGGGCTTGGGCAGGACAGAGAATGGGAGGACTGGGGTGAAATGGAGTGAAAGGAAGATTCACTGTATCGTACTGTAAGCGCCCAAAAGGAAGCAAGTTGAGTTGTGTTGCAGGCGAGGAGCAGTTGAAAGGGAAGGGGGAGGGCAGCAAGATGGTGGGTGGGGGGTGGGGCAGGAGCCATAGCAGGGGAGGGGGGGGGGGTGACTGAGAGATGGGGGAGAGGGGCAGACATGCATGAAGGAAGTGATTGGGGGGTAGGGGTAAGGGGGAGGATGGTAACATTAAAGGGTGAGGTACCGGAGTGGCGGGGCAGGGGTAAAGGGTGTGTGTTAGGAATGGGAAGAAGCCGCTGAGCGATGGAACAGCAGGGGTAAAGGACTGGGGCATGGAAGCCAAAGAGAGGAATGGAAGGAGGGGTTGATTACACACCTGATGAGAGTGGGGGATGAGGAGGTGGTAAGCAAAGGCGAAGAAAAGGGAGAGAGGATGTGCACAACAGTGAGGAGAGATTAGAAGGGTCAGGGTTCTGAGAGCAGAATGGTGATCACAGGGGCTTTGCTGGACAACGGGCTTGTTTTGAGCAACTGCTGCTGCTGCTGCGCCTGTACTGATGCTCTCTGCATAGCTGCTGTCCCTAGGCTGAGTCATACTCTGGGGAAGGTGGTCCTCACTAAGTAGGCCTATTCCCTTATTCTGTGCCATAATTGGTGTGTGCGTACATGCAACCATCTGACGATGCTGTCCCTACAACTTTCTTTGCGATAGTAACTGATTTGCTGCTCTTCACTTTGCCTGTTGCAGCTGCAGGGACTGATGCAGGAGCCAAAGCTGCTGCTGGCGTTGCTGCTTACGAGTTGCTGCGAGGAGATGAGGGGCAGGCCTTTGGACGCATCGTTGTGAACCTGAGCATGCTGAGCGACCATTACTTGAGCAGCTACGTGAAGGGACTGAGAGCGCTAGAAACGCAGTGGGCTGCTGAGACCAGCGAGCCGGCACAGTGACAGTACCAGAGCCCGAGGTGCTGTAAGCCTTTCATTAGAGGAGATCAGACATGCAGCATAGGGACTGCTTTATAATATATGCGGGTCTCTGGGGAGGCACGCTGCGGTCGCAATGGCTAGTACCTCAGCGAGCTTGGGATCTACCAGATATGGACGAGCCTGCATGGTAGCAATGTACCCTTTGCAAGATGAGGGCCAGTGGTCATCTCGACGTGTCCTTGACCCTTGCAGAGCAGGGGGAGACGGTGCTGCCTCGGCGGGACACAAGTCCACACACGCCTGCGCCGAAACTAGGCATGGTGCATGCTGAAATCGTGGCAGCGTGGCTCGCTCTATATTTGTCATGAGCAACATGCGCTGGTGAGGCGCATGAAAGTCGAGTCATCATCAAGTAGCAGTCGGGTCACCCGGTGTCTGACGGGTTACACCCAGTGGGGTAGCTGCAGCCTTTGGTGCAATGCGTGGAGCCACCGAGAGCGCAACTGAGGCTGTCTCTAGGTAGTGGCCAGACGTTTTCATATGCTGGAGAGTGATCCGGGCCTCAACATTTCAGGCACAGCCAAAGGGCGTAACGACTCCATCGCTGGAGTGCGAGCACCTTCCATTGTTGATCCGGTGTCTAGATAGCAGACACTTGAAGCGTTGCTGATCACCTAGTCAAGGTATGTTGCAGCTCCAACAGCAGCTTGTGCGCAGCACTGCAGGCAGCTCCCACTTGAGAATTGCTCTTGCTCCGTTCGGTTCAACCCAGCTCTTGATATACGACCAGCCTGGTGTATGTTACTGCCTGAGCATGGGATGTCGGCAGCCGGTGCATTGTAGCGTGATCAGCGGTCCTTTCGCCTGGCACCAGTGTCGCAGTTACGCGAGCGATGCGGTTGCACTGCCTTGACGTGGATGCATTCTAATGCCTCCCATCGCTGTGCTTCGCAGGGTATCGACAGCGCAGCTTCTGATGGTGAAATTATCAGCGCTTACAGGGGCCGTAGCGCTCCTGCTGGCTGCAGCAGTACCCGCAGCACTTTCTGCCGGTGAGTGCGACGGTTGCTCGATTCTTGCTTCCCATTTATGTTATAAACAGCCTTTGTGCAGCTGTCTGCGCATTAATGACTAGTTTCAAGACTGAAAACTTTGTAAGTGGCAGCACTGAGGCCCATGAATGGCAACAGCAGCAGCAGCCTCAAATCAGCAAGCAGGAGCAAGCATGCAGTTATTCAATGCTGTTCCCATCTCTGGACATGGGCGAGGATGGAGCGACTGCCCCTCGTGGAGCGCCAGGCTGATCGCTGTTGTTTGCTCTGTCATTATATCTGATAGAGCAGATGAGCAATGCTCTTGTACTGCAGCTTCTGGTATCTTTGCACATGTGTGGAGCAGCAAATTTTTTCTGCCAGCAACTGTCATGCAGGTAATGGTCAGCAGCAACGTAGCAGCAATGGAGCAGCACCATATCACTGTGGATGCCGGCAGGCCCAGCATTAGTAGCAAGTTGCTGTTTGTTGGGCTGAAGACATATGCATTCAGAATGTTTATCAACCAAGGATAAAGCAACCTGAACGGCAGTAGCAGCAAGTTGAGCAGCAGCATTTACAGGGGCTGCAGCATTCACAGGGGCTGCAGCAGCATATTCGGCAGTTGCAGCTGCAGCAGCTTCCAGCAGTAGGAGCTGCAACAGGCAGTACTGGGAAGTTTCAGAAATGTATCTGCAACAGCAGCAACAGTGGAATTATGGTAGCAGGCAATGATCCAGTCTGTGTTGCAACAGCAATGTTAAATAATCTTAATCGCATCTGCCCTCTGCTCTCCACTGAACACCGCCTGCATGGCAAGACGTCAAAGTGCAGCAGCTTAGTTGCCACAGGCTCTGCGTCTACTGGCTATCACACAAACCGCAAGCTGAAACAGCAATGGGATATTTCATGCGATCAGATGTAGGGGACAACATGTACCACATGCTGGCCCACACTAATCACATGTTTCTGCCGCTTTTCCTGTTTCGTCGCCTTCAGGCCGTCCTGTGTACTCACCACGTCCAAGCATTGCCGTAAGCACTACCGGCCAGATCATCAACCTGGACACGCTAAGCAGCGGAGGCAAAGCTGGTGAGTGCTGCCGGCCCCTGACCTCTGACACCAGCATAGCCTACCTTAGCAGCAACAACTTCTACCTGTCAATGGACAAGGACTGCAAGAGCGCATTTGCTGCGGAGCAGTACCCGGTGCGGGCCACCCATGTGTGGGTGTGTGGGTGCGAGGGGGGGAGCTGCCTGGGGAATCAGGGGGTGCCTGCAACTACTAAGGGAGGTGAGCAGCCGAAGGGGGGTTAGACTGGGGGAGACGGAAGCGGGATTGGGAGATGCAGTGTTCACGAGCGATGTGCTGGGAAATAAAGGGGGTGTAGCAATTGTGAGGCGTGAGGAGAAAGAGGGGGTGGCTTAGGGAGGAAAGGGAAGTGGATTTTGGGTGTCCAGGAGAGATGTGCAGGGGAAATCAGGGGGTGGGCGCGGCATATATTCTTTGTTTTCTTTATCAGGAAGGTGAGCAGCAATGCGGGGGGGGGGGGGGGCTAATCGGGTGAGAATTGTGCTGGGGAGTAAGGGGTGTCTGTGACAATGGTGGGTCGTAAGCAGGAAGAGGGAGCAGATTGGGAAGAGAGGGGACTAACGTTTGGGTGTTCAGGAGGAATGTGCAGGGCAGATCCAGAGGGGGGCTGCAACACTAACGGACGGTGAGCAGCAAGAAGGGGTATGTGGGGGTAGAGGGGGGTAATGTTTTGCGTGCTTGGGGGGGACGTGCTGGGGGAATTAGGGGTTGGGTGGAACTGTTGTGGGAGCAGCAACAGGGGGTTGTTTGGGACATGGGGGGCCATGACGTTTGGATTTTCAGGAGGTGGTAAAATGGGGGATATGGACCAGTAATTGGAGATGAGGGGGAAGGGAATGGATGTGATAAGGGAGGTAGAGGTTGCAGGCAACCAGGGAGAGGGACAAAAGGGAGGAATAGGGTTAGAGAGCAAGGGGATGATAGGGTGGTGATGGGGCTATGTTGGAGCAGATGTACTATTTCTGCTGGAGGTGATCAGTAAGAGGGGTGAAAGAAGGGTTTAGGGGAAGAGGGCAAAGGATCAGCAAAAGGAGGTCATCATGCCCAGCAGAAAAGGGGGCAGGATAGGGGGGGGGATTGAAGGGCTTGTGTAAGGGGGTTGAATGTTTAAGATGCTAGAAAGAGGCCAGGATGTGCTTTGCAAAGAACCACACACCGACTTGCCCCTATATAGTAGGCAGATCTATGCAGCAACCGTAGTTATAGTTCAAAAAGCACATTGAAAATAGTTTGTTTGTTTGTTGCGTACGGCTGCCATGTACACGTCTTGGCAGTTTGTTTGTTTGTTTGATTGATTGATGTCCTTGCCCTTTGCTCTTGGTCTTCCTCTACAGGTGAGCCCTGCCGCTGCAGCCGTGAGTTCATGCCTGTCTGCTTCAACGGTGAAACCTACAGCAACCGCTGCTTAGCCAAGTGCGACGGTGCAAAGGAGGGCGACATCGCCGCTGGCAGCTGTAACAGCCCCGTGACCCCTTCCACCGTGACAACCACCGTCCCAGCGATCATCATCCTCCCAAGTGGTCAGGCTGTGCAGACCGCACTAACAGCGTTTACAACACCAGCGCCAGCACCCGCTCCGGCACCGGGGGATTGCGTGTGCACGTTGGAGTACTCGCCTGTGTGCCGCAAGGATAAGCAGTACAGCAACCGCTGCATTGCAAAGTGCGACGGGGCTACCGATGCCGAGATCACCAACGGGCCGTGCACTGCTCCGAGTTCTAAGCCCGCCATTATGGGGCAGGTTGTGGTGCCAGCTACCCCTTCCCCTCCCTGCGTCTGCAGTAAGGAGATGGTGCCTGTGTGTTATAAAGGGAACACATACAGCAATGCTTGCCTAGCGAAATGCGCCGGCGCCGTTTCGGCGGACATCAAGACTGGTGCATGTGCGTCCGTACAAGAGCTCGGCCCCGCTACCACTCTCCCAGCTCCCGTTGCCAAGCCACCTTGCAAGTGCACTCGGGAGTTCAACCCGGTGTGCTCCAAGGGGGTAACGTACGATAACCCCTGCTTGGCAATTTGCAATGGTGGTACCGATGCAACCACTACCCCCGGCCCTTGCCCTACCACCCCTACCACCCTCCCCGCTACCCTTCCTGCAAAGCCGGCAGTACTCCCTGCAAAGCCAACCGTACTGCCTGCAGTCAATGCAACACAGCCCGCAGTACTGCCTGCAAAACCGGAGGCAAATGTGACACAGCCCGCAGTACTGCCTGCGAAGCCTGAGGCAAACGTGACCCAGCCTGCAGTACTGCCTGCAAAGCCAGCCGTACTGCCTGCAGTCAATCTAACACAGCCCGCAGTACTGCCTGCAAAGCCCGAGGTAAATGTGACCCAGCCTGCAGTACTGCCTGCAAAGCCAGCTGTACTGCCTGCAGTTAATGCAACACAGCCCGCAGTACTGCCTGCAAAGCCCGAGGCAAATGTGACCCAGCCCGCAGTACTGCCCGCAAAGCCAGCCGTGCTGCCTGCAGTCAATGTAACACAGCCCGCAGTACTGCCTGCAAAGCCCGAGGCAAATGTGACCCAGCCCGCAGTACTGCCTGCAAAGCCCGAGGCAAATGTGACCCAGCCTGCAGTACTGCCTGCAAAGCCAGCTGCACTGCCTGCAGTGCTGCCTGTCGGTCCTGCAGTGCTGCCTGCTGGCAATACCACACAGCCTGCTGTACTGCCTGTTGGTCCTGCAAAGCCTGCCGTGCTGCCTGCAGTCAATGCAACACAGCCTGCTGTACTGCCTGTTGGTCCTGCAAAGCCTGCCGTGCTGCCTGCAGTCAATCCCACACAGCCTGCGGTACTGCCTGTTGGTCCTGCAAAGCCTGCCGTGCTGCCTGCAGTCAATGCAACCCAGCCTGCCGTGCTGCCTGCAGTCAATACCACACAGCCTGCCGTACTGCCTGCAGTCAATGCAACCCAGCCTGCTGTACTGCCTGTGGCACCTGCTCAGGGCAGCACATGTGTCTGCACCAGGGAGTTCAGGCAGGTTTGTTTCAATGGCAAGACCTATTCAAACGCCTGCTTGGCCAGGTGTGAAGGAGCCACTGATGCAACCATTAAGCCAGGGGCTTGCCCTGCTGGTGGTGCTGCTGCTGTACTCCCTGCGCCACTGCCTACTGGCCCTGCTGCAGTTGCTAATAGCAGTACAGCAGTCACTGCAGCTAGCAGTACCAACAGTACCATCAGCACCAAGCCTGCAGCTGTGGCAGATCAGGCACCGACTGAGGCTGGGTGTGTTTGCACTATGGAGTTCAAGCCTGTCTGTGTGAATGGGAAGCAGCATAGCAACCGCTGTGTGGCAAAGTGTGCTGGCGCTCTTGAGAAGGATATTGTGATGGGGCCTTGCAGGGGGCCATCTGCTGGTGGTATCCCAGTGCCCACAGCTGGGCCTTAAGGGGTAGGGTGTGAGCAATGGGCCCACCTTGTGATCAGGGACGCTCTGGAAAAGTAGATGCAGAGACCCACTGAAGCAGTGAGGTTTTGCCATGCTATTTAGAGCCAGATTCTGTTGGTTCGATTGTTATTCATTTGGCTTTGTGTAGTCGTGAACTGTTGAGCATGAAGGATAAGGTGTCATAGCGTTGTATGCTTCAAGGGGTGGCAAAGTTTAAACAAGTCATGTGATTCAAGCAGTGTTGACTTGGAGCGCTTACAGGGGAAGGTCCTTGCTTGATTGCAGGAAGACAGTGACTCAAACAGGTGTGCCTGTATTAATTGATTTTTCTATGAAACGTTGCTATGCTATGATGTCTTGAGGTCATTCAATAGCTCTGGTGTTATCTGGGTGCTATTGGGTGATATGTGCAAGTGCCGTAAGGGTACAGCCTGAGGTATGTGGCAGGCAGCCCAAACAAGTGGTTGGAGGTGTTGTAGTTCCTATGGGCTGGATGCAACCTGCAGCTTGTTGGCTGCAATGGAGCTGTCTGGCAGTAGGGATAGGCGTGAGAGGTGCTGCATGGCAGACTTTGGACTTAATGCACTGGCAGCCCTGCAGATTCTGAAGTGGTTGCATCTCAAGCACAGGCAGCTGGGTTGACATAGGGGAAGTTGCGAATGTGTTCATACATATGCTGCACTTTCAGACACGTACGCGCTGCTGAAAGTGACAAAGAGAAGAAAGGCATGCATCTGTCAGCAACCTGCGCTGACCATACCGCTTTGGTATCGGCAGTGTGACTTTTTAATGTCGTTGTTTGATTTTATTTGTGCAGCGTGTGCATGATCGCTACTGCTTATTGACTCGCAACATGGGCAGGGTGGCAGGGGCTGCTCTGCGATATTGAGTATGATTGCAGAGGGTCCTTGGGCTAATTGCATGGATCTACTCAATCTGCGTTGGTTTGTTCCATCCGAGGCGCAGGGCAAATCTACTACTTTGTTGCTGGCAGTATGCAGAAGAGTGGGTTCAGTGCACTTGATGACTAAACTTAGGGTGCTTCAGTGAGTTGACAACCTGTTGGTGCTCAATGTTGCCTGCGGCTAGTTAGCTGGCCTGGCTATCTACTTGGAAAGTTACTTCGGTAAATAGAGTCTAAAGTACTTCGTTGCATATGGAACTGTGGAACGTAAGGTGGCGAGTGTTTGTCGATGCATCGTGCCGAGAGATCAAGTCTCAGCATGCATCTGCGTGTTCATCTATGCAAGTAGCTGGTGGTGTAGGAAAGGCGCTTATTTGTGTAAAGCTGTTTAGTGCTCTCCAGGCAGAGCAAACCCAGGCGCTACGTCTTCCAAAGGCGCCCTGCGAATCGCTACCGTCACCCGAGTACAAACCAGTTCCTTGTCAGTGCAGCCACTGTTTCCTCCCTTTTTCGTTGCCTTTAAGTCTAATGCCACATCCTGTAGATCACTCAGGGTGATGCTGCAAATAAACAAACAAATATATGCATAACGGGTGGCAACAGGTTGTTACGATCGCAGACCACCTCTACAGCCCGCGCCCCTTGACCTCGGACGACAAACAAAATTCAACAATTGAGCCACCGCGTGACGCAGCCACAAGACCCAGCAGAAAGAGCAGCACATCCAGCAGATAGGGCAGTACTGGACGAGAGCAGCAGGCAGCAACAGAGCTCAAATATGCACGTGCCTGTGTGTGGTACCTTTGTTACTGCATTCCGAACCCGCCGTTTCGAGAGCAGATGCAGCAGCAGTCACACAGCAAAAGTACAGCCGGCAACAAACATGACACCAGCTCGACTTGAGCGAGACTGAAGTTGTAAGTACAAGCTGCATCAGTGCAGCAACATGCTTCAGTCCCGCTTCGTGCTGTGCCTACGCCCCACCCGTAAGCAGCACCACTCAGAGTCAGCGGCCTGGAGAGGTACATTGGTCCTGTGGCTTGCTTAGCGATCACCAGCAATTGCAAGTAAAGCAGTACTGAGTCAGGTCACCACTGCAGGTGGGCTGCCTTCCTAGTCCCCCACAATTCAGCAAGGCACAAAGGTTTGCTCGCTTCAGGTCCATTTGCAAGGCAACACGCACTACCACTCGCTGACATCTCTATATAATAAGCGAGCCGCGTACAAAGCATAGCAGCAGAGGGTGGGCACTTGGATGTCCTGCAGTGGGCCAGGAGGAAGGGAAGTAGCTGGAGCAGCTGGGTGTGCAACTGGGCAGCTGCAGGGGGTCACTTAGAGCTCCTCATGTGGGCCAGGGCCGAGGGGTGTGAGTGGAGTGCACAGACATGCCTCGCTGCAGCTCAAAGGGGCCACTTGAAGCTGCTACAGTGGGCCAGAGCCAATGGCTGCCCCTGGGATGCAAGGACTACTTCCTTTGCTGCTGAAAGCGGGGAGTTGGAGGTGCTGAAGTGGGCTATGGAGCAGGGGTGTCCTTGGGATCAGAGTGTGACTTATGGTGCAGCATCCTCGGGGAACCTAGAGGTGCTGCAGTGGGTAGTAGAGCAGGGCTGCCCTCGCTGGGGAGGGGGGGAATGCGCAGCAGCAGCTTGGGAAGGCCATCTAGAGATGCTGCAATGGCTGCGGGGCAATGGCTGTCCTTGGGACGACATGGTATGCCGTAATGCAGCTTCAAGAGGGGACTTGCACATGCTTCAATGGGCTAGGGAGGAAGGCTGCCCATGGGACAGGAGTGAGCTATGTGAGAAGGCAGCTCGGAATGGCCACCTAGCAGTCTTGAAGTGGCTGCGGCAGCAGGGCTGTGACTGGGGTCAGACACTGTCAGTGGCAGCTGAAGGTGGCCACTTCCCTCTGTTGCGCTGGGCATGGGAGGAGGGGTGTCGTGACATGCCTGGTTTGGGGTATAAGAAAGCCATTTTAGTGGCAGCTGGTTGTGGGGAGCTGGAGATAGTGCAGTGGCTTAGTGAGCAGCAGTGCAGCTGGACCGTGGACGTATGCAGTAAAGCAGCAGCTTCTGGGCATTGTGAGATCCTGCAGTGGGCCAGGGAAGCTGGCTGCCCTTGGGATGAGGGGACCAGTGAGGGAGCAGCTAGGGCAGGGGATTTGGCTATGCTGCAGTGGGCACGGGGGCAGGGCTGTCCATGGGACCAGAAGACTTGTGAAGCAGCAGCTAGGGAAGGTCATCTAGAGGTTTTGAAGTGGGCTAGGCAGGAGGGGTGTCCCTGGGGTCCTGAGATGTACAGAGCTGGGCAGTACTCTCACTGTTCTGATGTGGTGCAATGGTTGGAAGAGCAAGAGTGCCCACGTCAGTAGTCCAGCCGGGGAGGTCGCTGCATATACAGCATTGTTCTGGTTATAGCAGTTTCTTGATGTACTTGATTGAATGTCTGTGTTTATTGAGCTTTGGCTTGTGCAAGGCCCTATGTCATCAATGGCTGCTGTAAAATATGCAGCTCAGGGGTCAAGCTTGTTTTTGCTGGATCAGAGAGAGAGAGAGAGAGCTCCGCAGAGAAGAAGGGAAATCCCTTCTTGAAGGTAGTGGTCCCTTTGCTGGTTCATATTGATGGAAGGTCGCTTTTCTTCCAGTACAATGACGGTACGTAAAAAATCACTTTTTAGGTGTGGCAATAATTTCATTGGCAAACCCATGGGCACGCCTGTGATGCCACAGTGGCGGTGGGTCCAGCCCAGTCTTGGATTGCACAGTGATTGGAAGAGGATGGCTGCCCATAGAATGGAATGTTGGAGTTCTCTTTACTTATTGGAGAAATAGCTCTCCTACATGACTTAGTGTGTGTTTGGTAGTGTTGTACCTACAGCCAGGTTTACGGATGCTCTTGTTGTGGTTGGCTGTGATGTGAGTGATGATCTTCGCCTAGAGCTCTCTTCTCAAACGGTAGCAATGATCACCTGTAGAGCAACGCCCAAGCCACAGTCAGTCTCTCGTTTTAAATTGATGGCCCAGTAGTCTTCCTGTTGTCCTCCAGTATATAGACTGACTTACAACTCTGGCGCCATCTTCCGGTCTTCATTTAGAGAGAGAGATGAGAGCTACGCAAGGAGGGGCGTGAGGTGCCCTCCCGCGTAAGATTAAGGGAGGGGCCCATTTGTGTAAGGACTGTTACACTGGGCCAGCCTACCATAGTAGGTCTTCATTTAAACAGGCAACAGGTCCTGCATGGCAGTTTCTGGACTGTAAGTTGTGACAAAATCACATCTCAAACACACAAAGCTGGGGTGACATAGGGAGATGAAGAGCTATGGCGTGTTCTACACAGATCGAAATCGGCGTCTCGGAGCCCCCGATTCAAGGCCAATATGACACCTGTCAGCTCATGTTTTCGCTGGGGAGCTGTGCGCTTGCTACACATGGGCCCAGACTCGTTCTAATTACTTTCGTTGATGTAATTACAGCTCGCAACTGGCTCTACATGGAGTGTTAGCTCACTTACTTATGCAGGCGCGGACATGTTCCTTCTGGGGAAGCACGATAGAGTCAGATTCTCGCTTCACATGGCCTCTCTGTGCGCTGAGGAATCTCACTAAGGTTCTAATAATGTCCTGTGCTTGCTTTTTGATCCATATGAGTGCGCCTTTGATGATCCCGGTGCCCTAGGCAACTGCATGGCTCCACTGTCCAGGCGCGCTTCACGCGTATCAATATCAGCACATCTCAGCAGTATGTCGGACACTGATAAAGCAGAACCATTTGTTCCCCGGGACCTACCTCGTTCGTTCCGTGACTCCTGGAATCACGTGCGCGCGTACCTTGACGAGCTGCGGGAAAGGTTCAGCAGGGAGAAGTATAACATTTACTATGAACGCAACGCCAAGGAACCGGGCAAGACAGCACGACCTCCCCCTGAGCTGCGATCAGGTCCTGTGGGGGTGCTTGTGCTGCTCCCAACTATGGCGGGGGAGGAAGGCTCGTACCACATCATCGGGGTAGACAGCTTCACGCCGGAAGGCATAGACTTGATCAAATCGGCAATGCAGGGCGTGGAGAAAGCAGTTTTCCTGGCTAGGGAGGTGGCTGAGGTAAGCCGGTAGTGCATGGTTGGGCGAGCCCATGGTGCACGGTTGATGCATGAGGGTGCAGCCTTCACCTCAACTTCAGATGCAGGCTGAGTATCAGCATTTGCCCTTCGTCTGAGATCTGCTCATTGCTTTCTTCTCTTACAGGCGAAGGAGGCGGATACAAAACTCCGTGGTCAGCTAAACGTTCGGTTGATCAAGGAGCTGCAGGAGCGGCAGCAGCGTGCCAAGTCTAGGAGGAGCAGGCAGCAGCTAGGGCTTGATAGTGACGGTGACGATGACAGCTCGGACAGCGACACGCCAGCACAAGGTCAGCAACATAAACCAACAGCCCAGCGCAAGAGCAGCAGATCAGCAGGCCCCCGCTCACAACAGCAGCAGAGTGGGATGCGCTTTGTGTACCAGAGCGTCCTAAAAGTGCTTATGAAGCAGCTGTACTCTTCTGACTGGCAGCAGCATTTGTGCAACAATGGAAAGGACCCAAAGGTAGAAAACTGGCGCTTGCAGTACACCCTCCAAGACCCCAAGGACCAGCAGCAGCAACAGGATCAGCTCCTGTCTCAGGATGCCAGCCATCAGCAGGAAGAGCAGCAGTCACAGGACCAGGGTGGTGAGGGCCGGCAGCAGATGTCACGGCTGTCCTGCTGTGGGTGTGGGGGATCATGTCATGAGGCACGCAGCAAGCTAAGCTTCCCAAATAGCATTCCCCTAGCGAAGGAAGCCTGGTCCAGTGCCCCAAGCCAAGAGAAGGTTGCAGAGTGGGTGTGCAGCTGCCCGCTACTGCAGGTTGATGGCGAGCATGCAGATGCTGCCAAAGCAGCTCAGCAGTTCCTCAAACGCTGGGCTGACTTGGAGGCTGGTGCTGAAGCTGCTGCTGAAGCTGCCAAGTCTGCTTGGCTTGCCGGCCTGGCAACCGCAGCCAAACATAGGGTAGCAGCAGCAGAGGCTCGGAAAGCAGCACTGGCGGGCCAGAAAGGGGGTGCAGGTGCAGCATCAGCTGGAGCGGCACTGCAGGGTGGGGTGGCAGGTTCAGACTTCAGTCCGAGTCAGCCAGCTGCAGAAGACAGCGGGGGTGGGGACAAGGGAGCAGTAGGACAAGGCATGGGGGGTGTGCCAGCTGCAGATAGCAAAGGCACTGATGCAGCAGAGCAGAAGGGGAACAAGTTGAGTCATGAGCAGCCCAACATCAACATGGGGAAGGGCGGAGGAAGCGACCGCAAGGGGGTGAATTCCAAGTCATGTGGTAGCCGACCAGCAGCAGCCAAGAGCAGCCAGATCAAGCAGCGGCAGATGCAACACAGTAAGCAGCCTAAGTTCATCCCCCCGGTTAGTTACTTGCCTTATGTACCTAAGGGAAGAAGGCAAGCAAGGGAGCAGAGTGATATCAGGGGGAATGCAAAGCAGATGCGCGCAGCACTTGGCCACATCGTAGGCCACAGCACGAGCATCACAGCAGCAGCAGCAGCAGCAGCGGCGGCAGGTGCCAAGCAGGTTCCCCCACCAGCAGTAGCAGCAGGTCCTAAGCAGGTTCCTTCACCCTCAGCAGCAGCAGAAGCTTTGAAGGAGGGTGACCCAGCAGGAGCAGGGGTAGCAGCAGCAGCAGCAGGCACTACTCGGACAAGGAGGAAGCGTGCTCCAGGTAGGCTCAATGTAGAACATGTGGACACCAGCCGTTTCCAAAGGACCTTCCAGACTCTATGTTTACGCGGTGTACTCCTTAACTTCTGATGAGCATGCAAGGCAGGCATGTCAAGAACCCAAATGCAGTTGTCTGACCCTGTGGTCAATGTGTTACTTGGTCAGAGCTTTGGCGGACAAGCCATCTGAACGTCATGCACCTCTCCGGGTAAAAATGCATACGCTTCCTTTTGTGGTCTGCTGCACCTGCATTTCTTGGAACTTGGCATTGTGATGAAATGTTCCCTGGCTTGCTTTAGGAAGGGCTGGATCCATTTGTCCTTTTTTTCCAGCTGGCCAAGTGTGTAGGGGCATCCTACCAAAGCAAGTAGGGCCATCGTCCTATTCGAACTGATATGCTATTCTCTTGCCTGTCCTTACTCAGACGCTCTGGATGGCCTTGACGCTCTTGCAGCGGCTGCTGAAAAGCAGATGCAAGTAGCAGCAACTCAGCAGCAGAAGCACTCTGCCCCTTCTTCATCCCAGCACCAGCATAGGAAAAGGCAGAAGCGGGAGTTGCCGGAGTGGGCAGCTGGTGGAGATTGTGGAGGTGCAGCAACCTCTTCCATGCATGTCAGCCAAAAGCAGGTCACAGCAGCAGCTGCAGTTATGCGCAAAGAGAAGAAGAGAGGGGAAATGGCAGCCCTGCTGGCAGCCATGGGGAGGACAACAACTGGAGGTGCAGCCACAACTGGGAATGGGGACTGCTTTTTCAATGCCCAGCAACAGTACAACGCCATACAGCTGCAGTCCTCCTATCCCTACCACCCAACTAAGCAGCAGCTGAAGGAGTGGGAGGAAGGGCATGAGCAGCAGAGGCAGAGCTTGGCTGACTTGATAGATGACAGGGAGGATGTCAGGCAGCTGGTGGTGCACCTTGAGCAGTTGCCTGTCGGCGGCAGGGATGCTCTCGGTGGGAGGTCCATCTCCAAGAAGATGAGCGAGCTCATGAGTGACGGTCAGGATTTATCACCAGCACATGCATATGCAGAGGTCATCAAGGTCCCATGCAGCACAGGTCCAGGTGCGCTTTCATTTATTTTATTGCATTTCATGATATGCCATAGCGGAAAGTGCCATAGGCCCCTTACCTCAAGCCCACACAAATACAGCATGGTGGAACAGAATACAAGTTGTCTTTGGCATTCAACATATGCCTAGACATGAGGTCCAGCAGCTAGGTTAGAAACACCCAAAACTCCACTGCACACAATCAAACACACCTATCAACACACATGCACTGGCCATGCACTGGACTAGCCATTACACGCATGCAGAAGGTGCACCATGCATATCATTTGCAATAGCATCTACATCCTCCCCATCGCCCAACAGCAAGAGGGCTGCTGCTGCCTCCTCCTCGCTGATGCTATCGCCACTGCCACCCCTCTTAGCAAACACTCGATTAGCATCATTCAAAATCTTCCTAACCCTCTGCAGCTCACAGGCATACAGTGCTGCATGGGGACTGCTGCATGCCTCACGGCTCTGTAGCACATTGATGCGCTGCTGCAGGTTAGCCAGAAAAGCTGTCATCTCCTTCTCCACCAAAACCACCTCCTCTTCCAGACGGTCTACCTTCAGTTGCTGGACCCATACCTCATGGGCCAATGCTGCCTGAGGTGCCAAGCTGCGAGCCAGTGGTTTGAGAGTGCACCCCTCCAAGCTAAGGGTCTGCTGGTCTGCTGAGGTTGCCCACTGAATGAGATCATAAACATCTGCATCCCACTGCTGAACCACTCTGGCACTCTCTATAGCACACGCCCATTTTCCCCACTCCTGCAGGTAACCCAGGCCCGTGCGTGCACGAGCCCGCAGCAAGTGCTTACGCCGCAAAGCCTTCCTCTGCTCCTGGGGCCTACCTGCCAAGGCTGTTGCTAGCTGATCAACAAACCGGATAAAAGCGAGAGTGTTGGACAACTCTTCAAACGCGCGCTGCAGCTCAGCCCCAACCCACTGATTCAGCCCTCTCTGCATGACTGGGTCACTGAATTTCTCAGGATGGTCGCCATGCAGGTGCTCAGCAGCCAGCTGCTGCGCCAATGCTCTCGCCTTGCTTCTGGCTGCTTGGCTGATTCGCACCCTGCCGAACTCCTCCTTGGCAAAAAGCAGGCTAAGAGGGGGAGCAAGTTGCTGAGTGTTAACCCCCTCTAGATCATCCATCCTCTGAAGCATCAGCCGGGACCGAACGTATTCTGCCTCCCATGAGACGTGCCAGAGTTTTGGCTGCAGTTTGGCTGCATGCTCAGCATCTGTGATGAGCTGGGGACAAAGGTCCTTGACCTGGTGGCAAAAGCAGCACAAGCACATCCAGCAAATTTGAAGCCTTGTCTGCATTCTGCAGAATGCAAGTAACCAGCCCTTTTGAAAAGGGACAAAGCATGAGAAGAGGCACGCATCAACAAGGGACATGTATGCAGTTCCATGCAGCTGTAGGAGTGCTACCAAGTCCAGGCCATGCAAATGCAATGCGCCCACTCTTTGATACAAACTCTAAGGCCCAATTGAGTGGTTGCTATCAAAAGACACTAGCTACCAGTCAAAAAGCAAGTGCCAGCGCATGAAGACATATGTAGCTCTGGCATCGACAAGACCACCCTCTAGATAGAAACCTGACAGAGACCTGACAGAGACCATCTATCACTCAAGTGGTTTAGGTAATTATGCTTAACAAGGTGTCTAATTAGACCACTACAGCCAACCCATGAAGGCAATGGTGACTTTAACAACGAGCACATGAAGAAAAGTCACTCAGCTTTCGTACCTGTGCTTCATTGAGATCAGGGTTTTGCCGAGCAACCTCCTGCTGCAGCTGCAACAACTTGTCCTGATAATCACGCCTTGATATCTTCAGCTCACTGTGGGCTCGCATCAACATGGTGAGGAGTACAAACGGCATGTTGGCGTCCAGCTTGATGGTGTACAAGAAGGTGATGCGCTCAATCCTGGCTTCTTTGTTAGTAGGGTTCATGTACTGGGTCACTGCACCATAGCTACCGAGGACAGCATTCACCCGCTCAACCACATCGCCTGCAAATGACAAGGGACCAGCTGCAGCTCATCGCTCCTACAGAGAGCAAAATATGCCCAACAGATATTGCAATGTGAATCACACAAAGTGTTGCTGCTACCAAGTTGCAGCTGGGACATGAAACAACCACATACCACCTGCAGCGCATTGATGCTCTCAGCCCTGTTGCATGCACTGTAGACAGATTGAGTAATTGCAGCATCGACCAGAACAAAAACCCGGCTTACCTGTTCCAGTCCCCGAGTCACGTATCTGAAGATGTCCATGCTTCACTCGACATGCCTCCCTGCAAGTAAGAGGAGTAGTTGGTCACTGTGCGCATGGCTTCGCCTCACAATGCAAGGAAAGCAACACATGCATGTGATAAGGGCTGCCTTTACGTACCTATGAGCATAGAGATGGAAGGGCGGTATGGGAAATCTGACCCTTGCTGCCAGTGCTTGCACATGCTGGGACGCGAAAGCAGCACACCACTTCATGAAGCTTGGGAACCACCTGCATGGACACCATTATCATTTAATAGCTATTCCAGATTAGGGCGAGGTACTGCAAGACAAACCGAAGGTTGTCGCTTGGATACACCAGCCAGCAACAAATGGTACATGGGCAACACAGAAGTGCAAGTTACACAATGGTATTTCAGGATGAGACAAGTCTGTCTGGTGGGGGCAGCTTGGAGCTGGGCCTCTTCTCAAGACCCGAAGCCATAGAGATGTACCTGCAGTTGATGTCGTAGAACCACAGGAAGAGAGCCATGCCCGCAGCCAGGATGGCTTGCAAGACGTAGATGGCATAGATATGCTTCTCTCCTGAGGTAAGATTCAGCATCTTGTACACATGCCCGTGCCGGCATGCTGCTATACCCACAGCGGTGATCAAGTACTGCACAGGAAGCGAGCGGAACAAAACAGGGTTATAGGATGAAGGACTTGCATTCTTGGGTCAAATGGCAAGTTTCATTTCAAACCACAAAGTACCATGAAGACAACAGTGATACAATGCTTACCCTGGATGAATCTCTGGACATGACACGATCAGCTTGAAAATCTGAACATGGCAGGTCCTCCTGGTGGCTTGGTTGCTGCTTCACCTGTTCTGTCTCGCGGGTAGGCCCTTGGCCTTTTGACCCCACGCGATCGGCCGAGCTGCTGCTACAGAGCTCCCCACTTTCTTGCTGCTGCTGCTGACCCTGCTGCTGCTGCTGATCCTGCTGTTGCTGCTGCTGATTCTGCGGTTGCTGGTCCTGCTGCTTGGGCCCAAAGGTGTTCATCAGCTTGCCACCTGCAAAGCCACAGTCTTGATCCCCACTTCCTCACTAGTTACATGCGCACATGCCAGCAGCACCCGTAATGCCTGCAATGACGCGGGTACATCTGCCAACACCAACGCCACCGTCTGCCAACACCAACGCCACCTCCAGCAACCACTGCAACACCTGCTCAGCATTCACATCACCCTCACTATTACCATGATGCTCTCCTGCTTCTGCCCCTTCTGCTGCTTTCTCCTCCCCATCTCATTTTCCCCTTCACTAGCTCCTGCATCAGCATCTGGATCTGCAGCAGCAGTATTTTCAGTGTCAGCTGCAGCAGCGTCCTTAGCTTGGTGCAGCCGCTGCACAACCTGCAGGCCGCAGAAGATGAGGGCAGGGTATGTATGTGCCATTTAAGTGTGTCGTACCACTTAGTGTCCCAACCAGATTACCTCCTATCCCTACAGCTACCCTTGCAACTGACACCTTACTACCTCCTTCATACTGTAACTGCTAAGCTGAGATCCGAATACTGCCAGCTTCAAGCACTGCAAGGTACTCATATAGTTGCACTCCTTTCTCACTGCTGAAGACAATCAATACCACGCAATACTGCTAACACAGCTAGCTGCATCAGGCCAGGAAAATTAGAGGAACCCCATACCTAAGGTACCAAGAGGCCTTTAGAGACCCTGACGGACTCGGCCTAAGCTGAATCTATCTGATCGAGTAAGCGTGTTGCGCGAATCGCGCTGCGGCAGAGCCAGACTGAAGCCTAGCACTTTCCTTACATTCAGAACTCACAGCACAACTGCGAATCACTGCTTGCCTAACTGGCTAGCAGTGCCCCGTTTTATACCTTCAACAAAGGAACTTCCACCACAATCCAGAACCTTCCAGAGCCAACCAGCCGCCAAATGGCTACAGCCACAACAGCCAATTACCCATTACTGGCACTTGAGTGCCAGGTAATACCTGATTCTATTTACCAAAGACATTACTTGGCACCGTGGTGCCCTGCAGCAAACACATCGAGATTACCAGTTATGATTACTGGCATTTATTGCCCACACTTCACACTGAGAACTTCACACTTAACACATTATTCCCACTGAGAACGCACACATAATGGCCAGCTACAAGTGACTCGCGGTTAATAGCCATTAATGCAGGCACGCAAAACCGCTAGCACACACAATGCACATGCATCGGAGACAAACTGTCAACGGACACCATCGGGCCTGACAGCTGTCGTACCACTTAGTGTCCCAACCAGATTACCTCCTATCCCTACAGCTACCCTTGCAACTGACACCTTACTACCTCCTTCATACTGTAACTGCTAAGCTGAGATCCGAATACTGCCAGCTTCAAGCACTGCAAGGTACTCATATAGTTGCACTCCTTTCTCACTGCTGAAGACAATCAATACCACGCAATACTGCTAACACAGCTAGCTGCATCAGGCCAGGAAAATACCCCCCCACACCTTGGCAGCTTAAAGAGCTAACAAGGTGGAAAAAACTGGACCTGATGCCCCTACTACAAAGTTTCACTGTCGGCTAAACTGTGTAAGGTGTACAAGCACTCTACCCCTCCGACGGTAGACACCCACAACTTGCAGAGACAGCCCTCACAACCAAAGGCTAACCACGGGACTCTGAAGCAACTTGCACCCCTCAAATGCAAGATTTTAACATGACTGAATGTAGACAAAACAAACTCAGAGACCATTTGTACTGTAAACCAATACAGCATGTTTTATTACCACACAATCACTAAACGTACTCATGTTTGTCCATTTGCTGTACATAGCAACCCACCACATATAGTTTACTGATAACAGCTCCAGTAGCACTACATGCAAACAGAGCATCAATACTAAGTTATCGTAGCTCTGCTACCTTTGCAGGCCCCACAAAGCAAGCACATATGAACCCTGTATTGAGCAGGCAGTGCCCCGCACATGGCATTTTCAAGCACACAGCCGCACTGCCTTTCATAATTGTTACTTGCCTTTGCAACAACTACATCCTTTCTACACTGACTGCTCTTACCTAACATATAAACCCTTCGGCCCCATGCATGATAAGAGACAGCTTGAATTGCTGAGAACCATGGAAACACCTTATGTACTACTGCTACCCACATTTCTGTTGGCATACCTTGCGGCGTGCAGGACCTAATTTTCTCTGCTTCTCACGAAACCCTAAATCCTAACTTAAACCCTAACCCGCTACAATCCTGGCCCAAAGATACTCTGACACTGGCCCCTCAGGTCAAAGCGTAACTGGCCTTTGCACCAGATCTGCCCCGCTACCCAGTTGCCCAAGTAGAGAGACCCATACTCGTACATTTCCCTCTCCTTAACCACAGTAGCGCCCCCAGTTACCCTTATCACTAAGGGCTTAAGAGCACCTGTCAGCTCAGTGAAACCCACAGCTGCCTCAAACATTCCCCATACTGGCAGCATTACCTGAATGGTACGTGCACAGCATGCCTCACTCACAAAGGAAATCAGCACGTTGGGGTGTTGGTTCACACCGTTAGGAGGCAGCATTGATACCAATGAAGGTGGTGGGCCCCACTCAGACAGTGGTGTAGCCGATGGCACAGGTGGCTCTCCTGGAGGTGGTCTTGGTGGTGGGATTGGTGTTGCTGGTGGCCCAAGCTCAGTAGGTGGCGGTGGCGGCGGTGCTTCCAATCTGCCACTGAAGACACTGACCCGGGGCTTGGGCTCAAGATGACTGCTGCAGCTAGGTAGGTCAGTAGGTGGCACTGCAGCTGCTGCTGGGGCAGCAGGTGCAATGAAGCTCAAGCCCATGATGGCTTCCCAACGCTCCCGTTCTGGCTTCATCAAGGCCTCGGTACACCGGCCAGCCAATTGCCGGTGGAAACTGGTCCAGGGCTTGGCGGTGAGGCTCTCTGGGTGTAACGTCTTGTGGAGGGTGCCTAAGAGGGAGCGGCGACGTTTGTAGAGACCAGCTTCGAACGTGTCGTAACCGAGCTCTTCCATAAGCCGCACTTGCCGCTTGCAGAACCGTCTGATGCTCCCGGTAGCACTGTACTCATCACTGTAGCGGCCGTAAGCTTCCTTGATCAAGTCCACCACGTAGGTGTACTCACCCTGTTCTAACGCAGGCCGCAACCCGTAGTTGAACAGTACGTTGATGATCCCGCTACCGCCCTCCCCAAAATCTAAGTGACGGCGGAAGCTAGGATTCATGGTGACATCTGCTGGACTGTAGTTCCTAGGCGCCCCCCCTGCCCACCCCCCATTGCAGTCAGCTGTGACATGATCACACAAGCCGTGCTGCCTGCAAGCCATCCCCCACTGTAGTTCCATAGCAGTAAGCTGCTCTGCATCTAGCGCCTGGCCTATTGCTGTCAGTCCTGTAGCAAAGTCATGGCTGAAGCGACGCAGCTCCTTGTGCTTATACGGCTGCATCAATGCATCCAGTTGCTGGTCATTAATAAGAGCATTGATGATCCTGAAATCAACCCGTCTCTCGTGCAGGGCAGCATCATACGAGTCAACTGCCCTTAGAACCAGAACCTTGCTAGACTGCCCATGCACCATCCGCCTTTCCCACTTCAATAGCACCCGTTGCGAACGCGGCACAATAACTTCATCATCCGTATCCTCTAATGCTGGCATATCCTTAAATGGATCCCCACCCCCCTCCATATCTACATCCCCGCTTGGCGCACCCTCAACCTGCTGCCCGAGTGGCTTTGCAGCCGCCTCAACTACCTCTAGGTCCTGCTCACCCCCCCTCGCTTGCTGCCTCACCCGCATAATCCAGCCAGTCACAAGGGCAGTCAGCCTTACACTTGCCACAATCCTTGCAGAAACAGTCTGGAGTACATTGGTGAGAAGTCTGCTTGCGCGGACTGCAGGAAGGCATGGTACTGGGAATCTACATGGAGGCAGCAACATGAACGTAGGCGTCAGGTCTGAGCAAAACTAAGGCAAGGGGAGAGATTAGGAACTCTCAACATCTGTTTTTTAATGTCAGCAGTAGCAAACACTAACAGAAATGCACACTTCCTGCCCATTGGCCCTCTTTCGAGGCCCACGAGAATATGCAATCTGCCTTGTTTGCACAGTTCATGAAGCCACTGCTGTCTAGGTTTTGTGGCTGATGTAATATAATGCCCTGGTACATGAATGCATGCTACTGCTGAAGCTGCAATAGCAAGCAATGGGGCTGCAACATCAAGGACACCAAATGGTGGAGAAGTCACAATAACTTGAGCAGGGTTGGCATGGTAAAATGCTGGTTGCAATGCATCAGCATGTGATTGAACCCGAGGCCAACACTGATCAAGATCATTTTGAAACACAGTAAACCCCATAGAGGAAAAGAAAGCTGAGATTGAACCTGCCCCAGCAAAAGGATCTGAGAAAGAATGACACCCGGAAAAGTCCACCGATCTCGCAAGGGGTTCCAACTCCGCTTTCGCGGTGGGAACCCAAACCCCTTTCTCCCCTTTCATGCATGCTTTCACAAAGTTAGTTAGCTTTGTTAGATGAGAAGTTGCATACTCCCCAGGCATGAGTAAATTAAGCGCTAATGTTACTCCTTGCTGAGTCTGCAGATTCCAATGAGATGGTAAAGATACAGCCGTCTTGCCACTCAGCACGGTGGACACAGGCTTAGACACCGCTGCTACCACTGGATCTGGTATGGCTAAACCTTCAGGCAGTTGCGAGTTAAGTGGCATGAGCTGGATGCCCCTATTACGCATTTTACGTATAGTGCAAGTTTCAGTATCGCCATCTTCATAAGTGACCAACAGGTTGTCACCTTGGCCTGGACCTACAAAGGACAAACGACCCCAAAACCGCCTTGGTAACTTAGTACTTGAATCAACAAAGGATTTCACTACAAGCCTGCCATGCAATGCCTTAGCTTTCTTTTCAGAAGGAGTCAAGTCATCTGCACGTTGCTGCTCAATTTCCAACGCACGATCTGAGATATGCTGCTGTTCCGCCTGAGCTGCTGTGATGCCCTGAGCAATGCAGTCCTTGCAGACCCAAGTCCCTACAGGCACAGTCTCATAAGGTGGTGTACAGCAGTAAAGATGAGTGCCACGATTGCAATGATCACATAGCAGCATGTACTCCCCATCATCTGGTGAATGGCAAACTTCACATGCAACCTCTTCCCCAGGCACAGCCAAAGTTAAGTCCATACGAGGGTCAATATCAGGCAAATGGCAAGGAGCACAGTTAGTAGAGTGAACATTGATACTGCGCCCACACCTGCCCTGCAAGACAAGAACCCCTGTTGGCCTTACTTCCAATACCCTCAGGATCACAGTTTTGGCCCGGATGTCCAGTGTAGAATTAGGTGCCCTGCTAAGATACACATAATCCCCAATCTCAAAGCGCCGGACCTTAGGCAAATAACTGCCAGACCTTACTGCTGCATACCTAAGTGTGTCACGATGTTGGGCAATGCGCAGGTTGTCACCTGCTATCACACACAAGCGTTGAACTAGCTTTGATCTTGCAACATAATCTGCAGCAGCTGCCTCTGGATCATCAAAAGATAATGGTTGGTTGAGACGATCCCTTATAGCAGGAGGGATGGTAGGATGCCTAGCATACATCATCATGTAAGGCGAAAGCATAGTGCTCTTCTGAGGCGAACAATTATAAGCAAGTACTACCCAAGGCAGCAGCAAGTCCCAATCATCCTTGTTCCCCTTTGCAGCACACAGCTTTCTCAAAGCCCTCTTGACCGTTTGCACAGCCCTTTCTGCTAAGCCATCTGTCGATGGATGCCCTGGAGATGTTTGCCTATGATCGATGAGACATTTGCAAAGCAAAGTTGCAAATTCCTCAGCCCATTCACTACCTCTATCAGTCAAAACCTCTGCAGTAGCCCCATACTTACCAAGTACATTCTGAGCAAAGGCTGCAGCAGTGGTGTAGGCTTCCTTGTTGTGCAGAGGAATGACATCCAGGTACTTGGAGTAATGCTCAATGACAATCATAACATACAAGTAACCATTTCTGGTCTTGTTGAAGGGCCCGGCAAGGTCAACGCCTACCCTGTAAAACATGCCACATATAGGAAGTGGGTGTAACGTTGGATGAACAGCATTAAAACTTGAGCGCACCCTACTGCATAACTTGCATTTGGAGATGAAGTTGGCTACTTCTGCTAACAAGCCATGCCACCAATAGGCTGTTTGAACAAGAGCAGCTGTCCTCCTAACCCCATAATGCCCCATCTCATGATAACTGCTAATGATTTGTAACCTGCCCTCCGGCTTTGGTACTTCTTTCTGACTCTGATCTGGTAAAATTCTGAAGAGTCTACCATCCACAGCTAGAACGTAGAAAGCAGACCTTTTCCTAACTCTTGTTCTCTCTGCATTGCTAGTACCAGGTTGGTACTGTTGTTCCTTCAAATAATAAAGCAATTGTGCATCCTCCCACACATCCAAAGCTTGCTTTCCTTCCACCTTTTCTGTAACCTCTGCTGATGCTTGGAGCACTATGTTACGCATATATGCTTGATAGACACAATGGGTGGTACGGCCCAAAGCTAAACCAGCAGCCACACCTTGCGGAGGGTTATATGCAACTATAGGTCCATCAACAAGTGGTATTTCTACCTTCATTTGCTTATGCGCCACAGCCCAGTGTGTACGCCGAAACCAAGCATACGATATAGCTAAGATAGATTGAAGGACATTCATATCCATGCATCTACCCATGGCAGCCCTACGCTCAGCCTCTGAAACATTTGGAGCCGCAGTAGCGCCTCGAGTGTAACCCATTGCTAGCTCACACTCTTCAGCACTAGGCTCAGACCAAACCCCCAAATTGCCATCCCAAACAGCCCCTTGTTTACCTTCTAAGAAAGCATAAGACTGTCGGTAAGCGACAATAGTGGGCCATGCAGACAAAGGTTTCCCTTTGAAGTTGCACACATAATGAGGCAATTGATCATTACAGTGAACTGTACTTGCAACTCTACCTGGTTGCAAGATGCTTTGCACAGACAGATTGGGAACCCTAGTAACCTGAGCTACAGCCTTTCGGAAGCAATCCAGATCACACAAATTGGTCCAATAGTTTCTCAACCTATGTGCAAAACTGTTGAACTGAGCAGCATCAATGCATACGGGATCACCAATTGCACTGCAAACAGACTGGAATTGGGTTCGGCTAACCTCAGTGCTCTTCCAATTGTGCTGGAATGCTGTATTCTCAATCAAGTATGCAGGTGGCAACCTTTGCTGCAATTGCTGCAAGGTCCCGATGATCTGAAGCATAGGGAAAAATGTGTTGGACCTGTCACCATGTAACCCTAAGCATGTGCCAGCTGGGCTCAAATCCTGGCAAGCCCACCCCCCTACTACCAACCACTGGTGTGGAAGGCTAGCAGACAAATACTGGAGATGAGAAGGGGTAACAAGCCAGACGTCTTGGGGAAGACTGGTAAATGCGCCTACCACAGCAGTTGCTGGTAGTAAATGCGGATATTGAGCCATAAGCTGGTGAATGCGATGACGTGCTAAAGACTGGCAGACTGGATCACAATCCACATAAATATAAGCTTGAACTGTAAGCCCATTTCTGAGTACCATTTCAAGGCCAGCACAGATACCACCAAACAATTCACACAGAACCACTCCTTCCGGGGCAGCTGTGTAAAAAGAGCAGACACAGAAGCTGTGCAAAGAGCTCCTGTGTTCTTGATACCAATAACTGTTGTAGTACCTTCATACACACCTTGCTGGGTGACAGATGGCACCCCCCCAGATACTGTAGTTGACGCTTTTTGTACCCAGCCAGTGGCTTGACGGCGTAGGACTTCCTGTCGAGCACGGTCTGTAGGGGCCCCTCCTTCCAAAGGAGCCAGTGCATGGGCACCAGAAGACATCTCCCAGGGGTCCAGAGAGTGACACTGTAGTTCATCAAAGGTAGTGGTGGTACGGCACACAGTGTAGGTATACTGGTCGTGCCTTGCTGCAGTGACGACGGCAAGGTCGGCAATGGTAGCAATGAAGACGCTGGGCGGCATTATGGAGACTGTAGAATGCACCAGGTTGAACGCGAGCGCCACCGACACGGTCAGGAGTCCTTGCGGAGATTCTTGAACACGGTAAGGTTGCACAGGGGTCCCAGTGCCTATAGGCCCCAACACCACCTTGGGCAGGGGACCGGTATAACCGTCACCATCAGAGTCAAGTCGAGAGCCTGTAGTATCTGCAGTGGAGGGCAGAGGGAAGCGACTGGGCACATCTGCATTCTGGTTAGTAACACCAGGGCGGTGCCTGATGGTGAAGTTAAACTCTTGCACAGCTAACACCCATCTAGCTTGTTGGCCAGTGGGGTTGTCAGAAGTCAGAAGCCAAAGCAACGGCCTGTGGTCAGTGCAAATTTCAAACTCCCTCCCCAGCAGATATATCCTGAACGATTTCATACCCCACACAGCAGCCAGCAGTTCCCCCTTCCAAACTTCATACTGCCGTTCATGCTTATTCAAGCTGCGAGACAGACAAGCAACCATGAATTCATTACCCTGATCATCCAACTGCCCAAGAACGGCACCAATACCCACTAAACACCAGTCAGTATGCAAAATGAAAGGCCTGTCCTCGCGAGCCTGCCGCAGCACCTTTCCAGGAGTGCAAAGTTCAGCTTTTAATGCATCAAATGCAGTCTGCTGTTCAGGTCCCCACTCATAGGCAACTTCCTTGCGCAACAGGGCGTTCATAGGTTGGGCAATGGTGCTTGCAGCTGGGATATAGCAACGGTAGTAATTGAGCAAACCTAATGCACTCCTCAGCTCATCCTTGTTCTTGGGCACAGGCAGCTGCGCCATAGCTGCTACTTTGGCAGCTAAAGGTTCCAGACCTGCAGGGGTGACCATATGGCCGAGATACTCAATTCTGTCAGTAGCAAATACACTCTTTGCAGGGTGCAAACGTAAGCCAACTGCAAATAGGGCATCAAGCACTGCTGCAACATGCTGGATGTGCTCTGCCATGGTTTTGGAGTGGATAATGATATCATCGACAAAAACCTGGGTACAATGTAGCAAACCAGCTCTTTCGAGCTCCGTTTCTATGATACGCTGGAAGATCGCAACGCTGTTCTTGATTCCATACGGAAGCCTGCGATACTGAAACAGCCTATTACCCCACCATAGCCGAGTCACTTTGCGAGTGGGCCCCTCTGCGGACAGCGGTATCTGCATGAAGGCTGACATGGCGTCACACTTACTAAAGATCTTGGAATCTTTAAGTGATCTGAAGATACTTTCAGGCAAAGGGAGAGGTCTATTATCAGTAATCATTTGAGAATTTGCATCCCGATAATCAATGCACAGACGACGGTCAGTCCAATTACCATCAGCATCCTTTTTTGCAGGCATAGTAGGGCAAGCTGCGAAATCAGAGCGAGTATCAGCTTCTTCAATAATACCTGCATCATACTGCTCTTGCAGCTTTTCATCCCGGATCTGCTCTTCCAAAGGACTGTAGTTCCTTGGCTTGTGAAAGGCACGAGCGTTAGGGACCATTTGGAACTCAGCAGGAGGGCCATTATAACCTGGTAAATCCTTCATACTATACGCAAAAGTCCCTTTCCTTTGGATTAAAACCTCCCTCAACTGCTGCATCTCTACAGCGCTAACTCCCTCAATCTTCCCCACTGACCATAAGTGTTCTTTATCCTTTTCATAGCTGACCCCATCTGGCAATTCCTTTTGACCTTCCGGTCCTAAAGAGTCCAAAACACTTGCTGGAATGTACCCGGATTGATTTACCTGTGCTTCAAACTCCACACCAGAAGACGCCAGAGAATAAGCATGGCCTGGGGCGAACATGTTGAACTCCCAGGTGTTCAGCTCCTCTCCTGAGTCCATCGCAAGCCACTTGCAAAGCGAGATACCTCACAAGAGCCTGCACTGGGACAAAGTCAAATACACAGTAAGCCGGCTGTTTCCACAGCTGGCATATCAGAAGGCAGCATCACTGCCACCACAGGTTGCAGCATGTGAAGGCAATCAGCAGGGTCTGCTTGGTCCAACATCACCGAGCATTTGACAGGCAGAGCATGCTTAAGACTGTCCTTTGAAGGCAAGGTGCGGTAATAGAAAGCAGATTCAGCTGGATCAACATATGCACCCAACTCCAGCAAGGCATTCTTTGCAACAAGCCACCTGTAGTGCTTCCCTTCCCCTGGCAGAACCAAAAAGCGGTACAATATAGTGCGCTCATAAGCTGTGCCACGCGCAAACACGAGTTTGACAGGCTCTGTAATGCCCAAAATGCGCACATTGCTGCCATCAGCTAGCACTAGCGAAACCCCACAGGTGGAATACGTCAACCCAACTCCTTTGCAGGAAGCTTCAAACGTAACACCAAAGGTAGCACCAGAATCAGTCACCACCATGCTTGGTAGCTGCCAACGCCCATCCGGCAGCTGCAGGCTGATACCTGTAGCGGAACTCATGTTTACAAAGGTATCTAAGCAAGGCACTTGCTGGGAATATTCCAGTTCTGCTAGCATTGCCTCAAACTCAGGTGCACTAGGTGCTTGCACTGCTGCTTGCATATCATGTTCATCCACAAACTTAAGTTTCTTTACTAAACCCTGAGTAAGAGTCCCTTCCTCACGACCCCGAGCATACCTCTTGTTCTCCCCATCCTCCCCCCTTGCACTTACTGTAGCCGCTGCACTATCTCCTTGCGGAGCATCGTGGGGAGCAGCAGTAGAACCTTCTGGCTGATGCATAGTTGCTGGAGAAGGTGGCAGTGGGAACTGCAAAAAGCTCCGGGGCATGGCTGCCCCAGCGATGGCAGGAGGATCATAGTAGAACGGATGGAAGTCCTGGTCCAGCTTGGCCACAGCCGACAATGTTACCTGATGGCCAGTGTTGGGGTAGTACATACCTTCCATCACAGGGTCGGATGGAGCAGGTAGCATCATCATTGGCGCCGGCCCTGGTAACATTGGAGCTGATGGCACCACTGGATACACCAAATTGGCTACAGGCTGGTGTTGCCTGAAAGGCACCTGCCTTGGAGCAAGTGGCGGTAAGTTGCGCTGCTGACGGCGCATGGACCAGTGGGCGATAAGATCAGGATTGGCCTTGGAGGTAGGTGCCCAGTTCGGGCTCTTCTCGGGGAACTCGTAGTAGCAGAAGCCACTTGCATGGCCATTGGGGTATCCACATATGTTGCACCCCTGACCTGCAGCAATAGGGTTGGTTTTTGCAGGACCTGTTCCCTTTCGGGAGACGTTAAATGCATTGGCTAACTGGTTGCGTAATAACTCAACTTCTTGAGTTTTCTGCTGCAACTGAGCTGCCATGTATGGATTATTTTGAGCAGCATTGGGCAAAGTGTTTACCATTGCAGCAGCAGCATAAGGATTGATAAGCATGTTGGGATGCATGGCTGCCACAGCTGCGAGAGCATGTTTTGGATTACCACCCTTGAAACACTCCTTGTTTGAATGACCCTTACCCTTGTCATGCCCTGGCAGCTGACATTTACCCTCTGGATGGTTTGGGTCAGGGTTGAACTCACGCTGGGGTTTAGGGGGTTTGGGGGAAGGATCTGCTGCAGGCTTGGGATCCTTTGCAGGACCCTTCTTGCTGCCCGCAGATGCCCGGCGCTTCAGCTCAGCGGCAGCAGAAGTGTCGCCATTAGCAGCCCGCAGCTTCAGGGTTTGAAGCTGCCGGGTCTCTTGCAGCAGGACCTGCTGTGTGGCAGTCTCCAGATCCATTACCCGATTGATGTCCTTCTGCATGACATCTTCTGCGGACTGTGAGAGAGCAGCATCAGACAAACCAGCAAAGAACTGCACATGCGCAAGCTGAGGATCAATGTCAAGTGAGGACTGTACATGCATACGGATGCGGGCAGAGAACTCACGTACACCCTCATCAGGAGATACGCCCACACCCTTCCCTTGCCGAAGCTCAGAGAACTTCACCTGCTGCAATGCTGTACCAATGCCATATACAACATCCATAATTGCAAAGATCTTAAGCACAACACAGTCATGAGCAGTACAGAGTCTTCCCAAAGTAGGGTGCATGAAAGCCTTTACAAGCTCAGTGTTAGCACGCTGCGGTTGAACAGGCTGTAACTGCTTTAGCTGATGCCTAACCTGGATCTTATTCTGAAGCAGAGTTGTGCACCGTTTTTCAACAGTCATTAACTTCTCATCTGCCTCGCCTATCTCTATCTTAAGCTCAGCAATCTCCTGCTGTAGCTTTTCAACTTCAGCAGAAGGCACGACTGGCTGTTTTGCACCGTCTCCCTCTTTCCCAGCCTCAGCTTCACTTGCTATTTGTGCTTCACTAAATGCAGTACTAGAACCAGAAGGTGCAGCTGACTTTGCTTTCGCAAGAAGATCATTGGCTTCCGCCATTGCAGCACGCAACCTACCCACCTCCAGCAATTGCTCTCCATAATACAGATTCAAAGGCTCTACCTTTTCATTCAGTTGCGCTAACACCTGCCTTAAATCCTCTATTGCCTCCGTATCCTCTAAAGACAGCTTTGCAACTGCTGGGCGAGCATAAGGAACCAACATACCTGAGGCCCTGCTAGGAGTGTAGTCTCCAGCCATGACGATGTCTTGCAAGGGTAAAGCTTTGACCAAGCTGTTACGCAGTGCCACACGGTGTTGCTCATCAGTAGACAGATGTCCCAAGGAGATGGTGGCCAACTCATTGCTGAGAACGGCAGAAGGGAATTCATCTTTGCTGGCAGCGGCGATTTCCGGACGCAGATGCTCGACAAGACGAGTGAACCAGTCAGCAGCACCGGAGGTAGGCTCAATTTGATTCTCCAGAACCGACAGTTGGTCTGCAGCTTGCATGTTACCACCACGGCTCCGGAGTTGGCCACCGATAGCCTCCTTCATGCCAGACTTCTTGCGCCAGTAACCAGTACCTTGAGAACCATCCCATTTGTTGGAAGACCCAACAACAGCCAGTTGAAGACCTGCCATGTCGTCGAAATCACCGTAGTCGGTCTCGTTGTCCACAAGGTCAGGTAGACTGTGATCAATGCTGAAAGCACGCACAGCACTTGGCAGGGTTGTGTCAGCACTAAAGCGAGATGCTTGCGCAAAACGCTGAAGTGGAGTAACAAAAGGAGTACCACAATAATCTGTATCAAGCAACAAATCTGGATGCAGGCTGTACTCAAGCTCTTTACAGACCTCTTGCAGCTCAGATTCAATGTTACGCAATCCACCCAGCAGCTGCACGGTATCAGGTTGAGCGAACTCTAATGACACAGGGCTAAATGGTGAATTGGGTGAAGGAGGCTCTTGCAATGCAAGCGGGTGATCTTCAGGTATGATAGGTTTGCTTCGCTTATAATCTATGAGGGGCACTGGCGCTTCCACCAGGCCTTTGGCAAAAGCACGTCTAGTATAGCGACTAATGGTGACTAATTTAAGGATTGAAAAAGACAGCAGATCAGGATGACTTAGTATCACCTGTACCAGTGGTATCAACTTCGTCTATGTCTTGACCATGGGACTGCTGCATAACTAACTTGCTAATTACTAATGCTAAACTCTCTTAAACCTTGATAAGCTACGCTGACTATACAGTAACGATCCCAGTCTTCATGGAACAGCACACCAGTGAGAAGAAACAGTCGCGATACTCTCACCTCAGTGCAACCCGACTGGTTACCTTGTTGTAGCTTGCACTGTTGGTTGGTGTGAGGCCTGGATGAACCACGATGCTTGCGACACGAAGCAGTTGGGGCCCAAGGGTCACTGACCAAATCCATAGAAGTGAGCCATGTAGGTACACCACGTGCTGCTGTCAAGCAGAACTATAACTGGCTCAACACAAGCTGGGTTAACTAGTAACAGCATAACATCATCAACATAACACATTATGCGAGCTATTTGCCACATCTTTGCAGATTGAGTAGCCTACCAGCATAATGTTATTGAAGCAGGCTTGCGCCGAGCTGCATATCCAAGTACTGCAAAGCTTAGGGGTAATACAACAGCAAGCAATGCGCAACAGTAAGCAACCTCGGAATCAATAAGGGTACTTACCACAAGGCAACCAGACCTCTCGGTAGGCCACACCTGTGCCACAGCCTCACCCGCCTGGTCTCAGCTGGGAAGGTGAAGGTACCTGAAGGCCACTGTAGAAGTCTGCAGAACCTCGACAGCTACTTATGCCTAGCTTTGCTAATTGCTTGTATTACAATGCCCCCCTACGACTTCCCACGGCAACCGGAGGTCCGAGAAAAACCGCTGCTCGACAGCAGAGGAGAACCAAAGAGAGAAAGCCAACCAAGCTTCAAAACCGTACGACACCGTTGCAATCAGTGCCTGGAAAATGAAAGCCCAGTATCGACAGACACAGCCTACCTACTAGCAAGACAAACAGGTGAATGCCAACTCGACGATCCCCGCAAGAGTTTCCTCCTCGGCTATGCACGTTTCCCAACCCACAGGCACTGCTCACCCTGAAGGATACCCACGACGCACAAGGACAGGAAGCTTCCTTGATGACGCCCCAGGTATGCCGTCACACCCTTGGCTCACGCCACACGCGGCTTTCGCCGCCGGCACAACCTTCACAGGCCGGCTTCCTTCAGTAGTGTCAATAGCTTCACTTGCGGTGGCTGCAAATAGAAGCACTGTGTGTTAGACGACGCTCGCTCGACGCAGCCCGCTCTAAGACAAGAACTAGCTAGTACGCTTTCGCGCTAGCAATGTGAATGCTCCAAGTGGAGCACTATTACTATGAAAGCCCTACGCCTTACGGCTCAGGCGCTTGCAAATAAAGAAGCAGTGATTAGAGGAACCCCATACCTAAGGTACCAAGAGGCCTTTAGAGACCCTGACGGACTCGGCCTAAGCTGAATCTATCTGATCGAGTAAGCGTGTTGCGCGAATCGCGCTGCGGCAGAGCCAGACTGAAGCCTAGCACTTTCCTTACATTCAGAACTCACAGCACAACTGCGAATCACTGCTTGCCTAACTGGCTAGCAGTGCCCCGTTTTATACCTTCAACAAAGGAACTTCCACCACAATCCAGAACCTTCCAGAGCCAACCAGCCGCCAAATGGCTACAGCCACAACAGCCAATTACCCATTACTGGCACTTGAGTGCCAGGTAATACCTGATTCTATTTACCAAAGACATTACTTGGCACCGTGGTGCCCTGCAGCAAACACATCGAGATTACCAGTTATGATTACTGGCATTTATTGCCCACACTTCACACTGAGAACTTCACACTTAACACATTATTCCCACTGAGAACGCACACATAATGGCCAGCTACAAGTGACTCGCGGTTAATAGCCATTAATGCAGGCACGCAAAACCGCTAGCACACACAATGCACATGCATCGGAGACAAACTGTCAACGGACACCATCGGGCCTGACAAGTGGGTCCACCCCACTCCAGGTGTGCTCGTGCTGCTTTGAGCGAGGCAAAGTGCTTCTGAGGGTCATCATTGGAGAGCTGGTGCAGAAGCCGAGCAACTAACACCTGCTCCTCATCAACCTCCTGTGCAGGGGACAGGAACAGAGAAATGGTCAGGGTGGATAAGATCCAACGAAACAACCCTACATATCTATGCCATTTTTATACAAACGAGCCGTATTGGGTCCCTTGTTACTCAGTAAGCATTTTGCACAGACTATACATGTGACCAACAAGCTCCAAGGATGCCAGGATGCTATCACGGGCGCTTTGGGTTACGTCCTAGAGTAAAAACAGACTGAAGTGCCCATAACAATTTAGAAACGGCTGCGTAGCGGAAAATCCCATGTTCCATCTCGACGTTCTTTCTGACAGCTTGAGATGCGGGTCCTATGTCACTTTTTGCTATGGCATATCATGAAAAAGAACAGTTTTTCAGAGACAACAGATGGAACCTCACCACTTGCCGGCATATTTGCCCCACCAATGCCAGGCTTTGCACCAACGCGCTCACAAGCGTCACACTCTTACTACTGCTGCTCACCATTCACATAATCCACCCCACTGCGATCCAGCCGTGCACAGCGGTGTCCCAATTGCCCCCCACCCACCCTTTACCTCTTCATCCAGATCATCAGCTTGACTGTTCACCCCCTCTTCCACCAAGAGACTCACAAACATAAAATGCATCTCCACACTGGGAAGAGCAGTCGCCTGCAGAGAGGAGTTAAGCAGTGTCGCATGTCGATGCACATGGCCAATTGTTTAGATATAATTCCAGTTTATCAACCTTGTTTGAGTGTATAACCAATTTGTACTGGATCTTGAAAATTCAGCAATTGTTCAAGAAATGTGGGACTACGCGCAGACACAACAAAGGAACCCGCAAGTTCGTTGCCTGCTTGGTTTTGTCCCTTGTCTCCCTTCCGCAAACTCAAAGAACACAAGCAATGAGCATCAGCCATACATGAGGCCATGAGAGTAGAAGACCACTCCAGAAGTTGCTCAATGCACTCATCCGAACATCTGCTGGTGTTTGCAGTGTTGTCCCCATGCCGTGCATTTCAAGTATTCCCAACCAAAAAGCTAGCACTGTCACTTCCCGCCCGCTGAGTAACGGCCTGGGGCCAAAGGTCATCCCTGGTTCCTACGGATATAACTATCCTATGGTAGGCTGGCCCAGTGTAATCCTTACACCAAACCCCCTCCCCTCCCCTCCCTCCCTCCCCCTGGTTCCAAAGCAAGGCCCCAATTTAGAAGACAAACCCTCATTAGCATGTAACCGACGCAATGGACCGGTACCATACCGCTTACGGCCTGGGTTTGATTGGCCAATGGCACAGCTCGCATTGAGTTTTAATTGATTGATTGACCCAGCCTATCCATTTCAGGGCCCGCATGACCACCCACCTGAGTGCCTTGTGCCAGCACTGTCTGCACCACCTTGATTGACATGTCCT
Organism: Pseudopediastrum boryanum; assembly: GCA_963556185.1. Classification (NCBI taxonomy): domain Eukaryota; kingdom Viridiplantae; phylum Chlorophyta; class Chlorophyceae; order Sphaeropleales; family Hydrodictyaceae; genus Pseudopediastrum; species Pseudopediastrum boryanum. Next base: position 4,350,700 of record OY744511.1, on the reverse strand, counting down.
CCTGTGTCCGAGGTGCCATGAGAGCAGGGTAGCGGTCCAGGCTCAATAAAGTCACAGGATCATATTTGGACAGCGACGCGCTGAGCAAGACCACCAGCTAACTCACAGCCTTCACATCACCTGCCAAGCAACACCTGCAACAGGACACAGAAGAAGCAAGCACATGTTGTAACAAGCCTTCCGCTGTAGGGTATAGAGCCCTAACCTTTAAGCTAGAGACGCTAAACAAGCTACCTCTCACCCTTCTTATCGCCTGCCAAGCCCCTGCAACATGGCATTACTCACCCATGCACGTATGACGGGTTTAGGGTATTCAACCCCCCTAAACACTACACTAGAAACCCTAAATCAGCTGCCTCCCAGCCTTCACATCAGCTGCCAAGCAGGTCAAACACAACACAAGCAATTAGTATCAAAAATTGTGATATGCCATAGGAGAAGTGCTACAGGCCACGCACTTCAAGCTGTTACCAGAACAGCGTGGTGGAATGATGTACGGGATTTCTTTGGTATGCAACCAGACATAATGACATATGCCTGGACATGACCTCCAGCAGGTGGGACAAAACACTCCAACGCCTCCGCTGCCCCACACTCACAACCACACTCACAACCAAGCATTCCACTGTATTCTTGTGGTGCCGTGAGGGCCAACAGCGCAGGGTAGCAGTCTGAAGTCAGCACCGTCACAGCATATCCCTCTCCCAAAGCGGCAGCAAGGCCATGAACCCACTGCCCTTCACTCTCCTGCATCCTTACTTGCCCAAACAGCGAGGCATGACACGCCCCAGCACCTGATTGACATTGTCCAGTATATCAGTACTTAAAAATCCCATTGGTTTCCTACAGCTGCAGCAAGGCCTTAGCACTAAACAGCTGCTTCACTACCCCACACCCTTACCTGCCCTGCAGCAAGGCACGATACGCCTCCAGGACCTGATCAACATTGTCCACTTAATCAGTACTTACAAGACCCCTTGCCCACCAGCCTTTCCAAAACCTGCAGCAAGACCACTAATCCACTACCCTCCACTCTCCCGCACCCTTACCTGCCCTGTAGAGAGGCATGACACGCCCCCAGCACCTGATCATTATTCTCCAGCTTATCCGGGTGGCCATGAGGGCCACGTACATCTCCACCAGGTGGTGGAGGGGACGGAGGTCACCCATGCAGCTCTGCTACACGACGGATGTTCTCAACATACATTTCAAAGGCATAGCCCTCCAGCAGCTGCTACACTACAGGAGGTTGACTGGCACAAGAACAGCAGCAGCAGCAGCAGCAGCGCCGCGGCATGGGGTTATGAAAGAGAGCAAGACATGCACTGAAATGTGTGGAAATTCATTCAGCAGCTGCTGCATTACGCAAGGCTCACTGGAAGCATACCTGCAAAAGTAGCAGCAGCGTGGAATAGAGTATCAATGAAACCAACACATGCTTGGAAAGGTATTGTCCTCCAGCTGCTGCTGTGCTACCGATAAGGCCCAATTCCAGCATACCTGTACCAAGCATAAGCAAGACGTTTACTCGTGCAGCCTGCCCTGTGTTTTTTAGCGTGAGCCCTGAAGAAGCTGCAGTAGCACGTGATCCATGGCACCTCTTGGCATCCCCACCATGCTCGACATCATGCTGTACAGCTTGCCACAGGTGCATGAGCTGTGACATGCACTACCTGGGCTACATTTGCATCTGCTGGTAAGCACCTTAATCTGCTCCTGCTGCTGCTGTCAAGCCCCATCTTTCCCTTTTGAGGACCTTCTGCTACTCCTCCTGGCTGCCAAACTCCACACCTTCTGCAGGTGCCCAGACATCCTATATTTGCGAATAGCTGCCCTGATGCTTCTAGCTGTGCCAAGCACTACTATGAAGCTAGTAAGACTAGAACCTGGTGCAGAGCACTGCTGCATAGTAGCAGGACAAAGCAAAGCGGAAGCCTGTCTGCGATGCTGTTGCTTGCCGGTCCCCTCATGACTTACTTTGCCAACCTGTCCATAAGGCTGGACATCACACTGTGCAGCTTCAAACCATCCTGCAGCTCAGCCAGTGCTCTTAGCATAGCATCCAATGTACCCAGGTAAAAGGCATCTTGGAAGCCCTGGATTACACACTGCATCAGATACTGCTCAATAGCTCATCCTTGCAGGAGACCACCTGAAATAGCAGCACAGGGAACAGATGATTATTCCCGTATGGGCGTTGCTGTGCAGCACCATCATGATGCAGACCAAAAAAGACACAATGCAAAGAAGGCTTAAAAAACAGAGCATCCAGTGTACCCAAGTGGAAGCACGTCTGGGGAGCCCTGGATTACACACTGCAGCAGATAGGCTGAGCTAGCTCATCCTTGCAGGGGACCCCCAAAAAATACAATATGAAGCGATCAGTCCAGAACATGCCTGCTGGATGAATCTTTCAAAATGAAAAAGGTCCACAGACACACTTGGTCTGCAAAGGACTAGAGTCAGTGGCTTCAAAAGCGGGCGGGGGGGGGGGGGGGAGGGGGGAATTTGCTTGTATAAAGCTGCTCGTTTCACCAAAAACCATACCAAGGTTAGCACACCATGACCAACTGCTGAAGGTGTCCCTCTGAAGCAGTGGCACAAATGGTAAATAGTGTATGTTGCACCAAGGCCGTGTGCCACAGGTACCTAGGCCACAATCAGTAGTCATTGCTGACATACAATGCTGTTTACTGGACCAACATAACTGAAAACATATGCAGGAACGGGCCCTTGGGGAGCTGAATTTGTCAGCTGCTTACCATCCAAAAGCCAACATCTCCGGGTAGAGTGCTTCAAGGTGCTTGGATGAGTTGTACAGGCTGGTCGCTAGGACACGGTACAGGTCCTGCAGTACAGCTATGGAGCAGCGTGCCAACATAAGCAGTTATTACTACTGGTCCCAGCTCCAAGGAAGTGCAGGGCACATGAGCTGCTGGATCTGCCCCCTAGGTATGACATACCCTAGGTATGACATAAAAAGTAGGATTGAAAGTTGATAACTGGGCATTTGCTATCCTTCTAACCCAGATGGTATCATATGATTATATTACTGACAAAATGGAATGGTCCAGTTGCTTGTAATCAAGATAAAGCAAGCTGTTGACCACCGCGTCATGAAGCCGTCTGTGGGCCAGCAAAACCTTGTGTTTGGTTGCCACCCATGAAGCTGTACAGGAACATGTGTGTGTGTGTGTGTGTGTGTGTGTGTGTGTGTGTGTGTGTGTGTGTGTGTGTGTGTGTGTGTGTGTGTGTGTGTGTGTGTGTGTGTGTGTGTGTGTGTGTGTGTGTGTGTGAATCTTACATTGGCAAACCCATCGGCACGCGTGCGGTGCCACAGTTCACCACAGGGGTGGCAAAGCCACTAACACAAATAGAACCAGGAAAAACTGAACACCATCCACCAGTTTGAACTCCATGATCATGCATGTCCAAGCAGATACAATGATGCAGAATACTGGCCCTGGAAAAGTGCACACACAATTTTATTTTTTGATTTTTTTTGGGTTTTTGATTTTTTGGGTACATCCAGCAAACAAACAGCAACGCAACAGCATATATCATGTAGTGTGCTGGCCAAGGGCACAAGCAGCAAACACCCAAACTGTTATTGTAGCCACATCCACTATAAGGTCGTGTCAACCCTTGAAAGTTGACGTGTGTTCGTCATAATCAGGGCTGCAAACCTTTCATACTATAGGCAACGTCCAGAGTACCCATACAGCAGCTTGTGAAACCAATGCAGTGGTGCTTGTCAGGTGATTGTGTCCTCACCTTCCAAGTCTTTCTGCCCTCCTTGATGCTGAGATCCGCCCACATGGATGCACCTAAGCTGCTATTCCGGTGCGATCCTTCAGACTTGGCTTCCTGTAGAGCCTCCCAATGGCCTGCTCGGACATGAGGGGGGCACGTCCGACATTTGGCTGCCCAGCTGCCGCCATTTCTCAGCTTTTTGCCCGCAGAGATGCGTCCAGATTGAGTAAGACTCAAGACGCAGTCGTAACCTTTACAATTGGCTGCCTCTCGGTGGTTGCAGGGCTCATTTGGACTGGTAAACTGTTCCGTTGAATTGCAGCGGTTCGCATGCTAAGATCTTAACATACCGTCAGATGATTTTAGACTTGGCAACGATAGTCCTGTATGAAGAGGGCTAAAAGTCCAAGCAACAAGGCGTTCCCTGTGTTGCATTTCTACCGGTGCAAGTCCAAAGTCCCTGGCCAACACAGGACATGCAAGTCCATCAAAAGTTTCAGCTCGCATGCTTCATTCTGGAAGCCCGAGCGGGCTGGCGACTTCTTCGGGCTGTGCTTGATTGCCATGGAGGGCTTCCTTTCTTGAGTCGGTACAATCGCAGTCACTTCTTGCACCAAGGTGTCACTAGCTGGTCACCAGCAGTCACTCGTCAACTGGCTCGGCCGATGCGTCCTCTGTTCTCCTTTTGCAGGCGAAGAGCAGAGACCCATTGACCCCAGCTTTTGGCACGATCTGCATAGCGAGACAAGATGCGCCCTTCAAGCGATGCCTGGTGTTCAAGCACCATCAGCTGAAGCGTCAGCATTGTACTTTGCCACCGAGAAGCGCCCTACTCGCTGGCGGGCTGGCGGCATCCTCTTTGATGGCAGCTGCAACCTATGAATAATTCATTCCCTACCAGATTGCTTCGATACCATTCCACCAGGTTGAACTACATTTCCAAGATGCAGTGATGCCACAGAATTGATACTGGCCCTGGAGAATGTGCACACATACATGTTTCGTTGAGGATTTGATTAAAAAAAGCGCAAACAAACAGCGGAATGACAGCTTACAAATCAGATCTTTGCGTACAACTTATGCCAAAACATGATCTCACCCACTATCATATATATGCATATACAAGGTGACACCCGCTACTGGCATCTTTTTGTGCATTGTCGGTAGCCCAAATCCTGAACCTATCACGCCCCTTAGTGAACTTATGACCCAGCCATTGACCCACCAGCAGGACTGAAGGAATGCAAGCAGCATTGAACCATTTTGGCGAAACTAGGAAACCACGCCCATATCAGGAGAGCTCCTGCCTGTCCCCTTTTGGCCAACCTGAACTCCCACCTTAGCAACGGTCTCGATCTGTAGACCCTGGCTCACACCATTGCTGCACACACAACCACTAGCAAAACAAACAATGACCACTAATTCTGATGACCTTGAACAGACACACTCTTCTCCAGCGGACATCCCAAACAGTACTCTTCAGAACCTCAACACATCAGGTCTTCTTCCTGCACACCTTCTTGTGACCACCAGCCTTCCAGTCATACATTTGGCATGCACGTGAGCAGTAGAAAGCAGCATGGCACGCAGTGCACGCCTACAGCAGCACAGTATGAAACCAGAATTCGTTAAAGAGACGTATGGAGACTTGAGAATAGCAGTAGGCGTGTTCGTGCATACGCCAAGCTGGTCTAGCGTCCAACACAAGCAAGCTGTTCCTGCTGGCAATGACGAGATGTGCTTCCAGTACTGAAGAACCCAATCCAGCAGTTGGCAAGCCAGATACAATCACCTAAGCTACTTGCAAATAACTGAAGCAAGCTGATACTCTTCGTAGGAACATGCTTATTAGTCTGCATACTGAAAGCCACTACGCCATTAGTGGGCATGGGCCCGGAGTGATGCTGGCTCATAGAAGCTGCGGGGTTGCAGGGCTGCTTAAAGAAGGGGTTGTGCAAGAGCCATTTTGTACAACACTGTTACTACCTTGTCGGCAAGCAGTGGTGGTCACTACCATATTTGCATGGGCAGGGAGGAGCATTTGTTTTCAATTCAGGCAGACCCTTCTCAAAAGCGTGGTCCCAGTTTCCTTGCCTACCTTCAGTGTGGTAGAAGGTCCATACATGTGCAGGCACATGGAGTTGGAGCAAGCATCAGTGATCTGCAAAGGGGTAGACCCCAGGGCGGAGCCTATCAAGAGGACGTACTCGGCAGCAGCGGATCGTGCTGTTGACACTGAAGCACTCGCCAGGCTGCTTATCCCCAAGCAACCCTGATCAAAGCCAGGCCGCTGTTCCACTGGCAAATACGACCGTGCCAAGGCTTGTGGGTGCAGGATGGACGGCTGGCACAAGCAAGTGGACATTTTTGCTGCTATTGCTGCTTGCTCACATGTGACTTTGAGAACGCTGGCTTGAGGATTTACAAACTGAGGGATGTTGTATGGTGGTGTGATGATAGGTCGTTGGCAGCAGCGTCCAAGGAAGGGGAGGGTCTCTTGAAAAGATGCTACAGCCTTTGCAGCATGACCCGCAGCACGCATGCCAATGGGGATGCTCAGCTGCAGGAAGCTGCGGAGCTGGACGCCAGCAGCAGCTGCAGCCTCCAGCACCTGGGTGAAGGCCTGCTCATCCTTGCCTGCTATGGTGCTGCCCTGCTTCTTGATGTAGTCTAGGTTGCCTGGTGTGTTGCCCTCCCAAGCACAGGCAGTGACGTAGCTGCTAATGAGATCCAAGAGCTCAGCTGGGTTGGATGAGCCCTGCAGGTTAGGGGCATTCTGAAGGTTCCAGTCATGCAGCTCTACCCAACACTGGTCTAGATAAGCGGCCTCCCACATGCGAGCAACCTCGCCCAGTTCCCAGCCAGCAGCCAGAAGCCCAGGAAGCTTGTGCCAATGCTCCAACCTGCAAAAGCAGCACTGTGCTGATCAGACATCACACCTTCATCTGTTGTGCACTTGCACATTTGAATGAGTGGACACAAGCAATGGGCCCTGCATGTGGTTGGTAATGCTTTCCAGGTGATGCTGCATGCATATACTGATATCTTGTTTGAGCTGTCCTTCCATTACACTACTCACATCACCAGCCAAGCAGCAGCAGAACCTCATTCTCACGGAAGGGACGTATGAGCTGCCAGCGGTGTAAAGTGACAAAGTGCTTATGATTGCATATGGGAAGCTTATGTACATCAAGGCAACGACTCAGCCTAATATGGCATATGTGCAAGATCCCCTGGGCACCCTCACTGGAAAACATGCTAAGATGGCCCTCACCCAGTTTGTCCTGGACAACAACCAACCTATACGCAAGCTTTCGCAGAAGGCACATACCTGCAAAGGATGGATGCTCCCCTTGTAGCTAGTGTCTCCATGTACATGCAAGTGACTGCAATAGCCAAGGTAGGATCTGCATTCATCTGGGAGGACAGCCAGGCAGGCCAACCCTCAGGCATCAAAGAAGAGGGGTCAGAGGAATCAATAATGATCCCGCTGCTGTTGCTGCTGCTGGATGACTGTTTCTTGACGTCCTTGCTTCTACTGCTGCTCTTTGCTTTGCTGCTACTGCCGGCTGTGGTATCTGATGTGCTGCTTCTGTTGGCGTCGGCCGCTTGGTCAGGCTGCTTTTGCTTGGCTTTGGCTGAGCTGCTGCTGCTGCCTGAAGAAGCACTGGATCCTGTGCTATCAAAGCTCATCTTCAGCACAATGGACACCATCATATCTAAACGCTTGCAGGCCGTGAGGACGGCAGCTGTATAGGCATTCACAACGCCAGGCGTCAGGAAGGCCAGCTGCTTGTGTAGGCCAATGGGCATGACGCAGTCCAGCAGCTTGGTAGCACTCCGGTACTTGGAGAGGGGCAGGTAAGGGCACCGCATCATCATGTCTGCAACTTGAAGCAGGCGCGCCGTGTGGTTTAGGACCAGTGGAGAAGCCTGGTCTGCAACGCCATCAGAGAAATAAGGTTAAGTTGCATTGCTGTACATCGCTCCCTCTGATCCTGGTGAAATTCTTGACCTAGGGCATCACTGAGAGCACACATTCTGTCAAGAAGCACAGCATGGCTTGCACAGGCAAACTCCTGTTGATGCTATTGTATGTGGTCCTCAACACTAGGACACTTAGCGCAAAATAAGAGATGACAAAGATGCAGACAAGAAAGCAATTGTACAGGCCAACTCATCTTCCATATGATCAGCCCTGCTTAGCAGCATATCCTGATTCAAGGAGTCCAACTACATCCTACAATGCCTTCACAATATCCAGAATCTTGCCCCACCCTGTTCGCACCTGATGTGTCCACACGTGTGTTGTACAGCCCATTTTTCATAGGACGCTCTGGATGGTCAAGGAGGTCGTTGATAATGTCCACAAAGGAGCAAGCTAGCAAAGCTAGGGTGCGCTTGTCAGCCCCAGCATATGCTTCTGACTGTGAAGTCTCCATCAGAATCATGGGCAGCTTCACAAGCACATCCCCAGCCTTGGCAGTGATGGTATGCTTGAACTCTGGGGCTTTGGCCAAGGGGTGGTTGATGAGCATCTTGAGGACCTGCCAGCCCTGAGCATGCTGCATCTCCCTAGGAAGCTGCCTGCAGATGACCCAAGATGCTTCCAAGAGTAGCAGAACCAGCTCTGCGTAAGAGAAGCAAAACAAGTGTGAGGATGTGATCTTTTTAGGATGAGAAAGTGGTTGTGCTCTCCAGCAGTGTGTGTCTTAATCTTTAAAAGACACATGCTAACTTGCCTTCCAATGGATCCCGTGAATGCTTGGACTGTGAGTGCTGAACCTGCAAAAGTCCAGCACAGGCATTGCACGTGGTGGTAGACCGAACACACACCTTGAAGCAGAACAAACGGCGGCACATGGGTACTCACCTGTTGTGGGACATATGTCATTGCCACCATCAGCAGCAAACATGACCATGCTGTGCAGGGTGTTGAGCAGCTTGTACGTAGCGGGCCAGGTGCCGAAGGGTCCGCCTTCATACTTCTTGAGCTGAGCTGCAGGGACGGGCCCCTCCTTGGGGTAGAAGTCATTGTGGTAGTCTGGCATGGTGATGGCGGTGATGTCTATGAGGATGTTGCCATTTGCCTTGATCCCAGGACGGGTGTAGCCAGTCCCTGATGGGTCCGCATTCCAGGGCAGCCAATGATGCTGCTCCTGCTTCTTGTTATAGGGTACTGCTGCCGCAAGCATGTTGATGATGAGTTGCTGACAGGGAGGCTCGGTGAGGTACTGGATGGCAGCCTGGTTGATAGGATCCATGATAGGTGATGTGACCACAGTGTGCCCCCTGATGGCCGACTCAGGCCCGATAGTTGCACGCTTAATCAGATGGTAGATGACCTTGGACAAGGAGAGTGCAGCATCTGCAGCTATTGGATGTGAAGCCTTCATGCGGTTGGGAGGCTGCTTCAACGCTACCTCGTAAGCGTGTAGGACCTGCAGAAACAGTAGCAGCACCATACATGGCCATCAGCCCAGGCAAGCATGCCTGCTCCTGGTCTTAAAAGAGAGGTTTAGCAGTGCGTGCTCTGATGGATGCAGAGCAAATCTGGTGCTTCTTCGCTGCATGTGGGGCAGCCCTATCTACATAAGATCATAAGCAAGTTGTCCTGCAGCTGCTTCATCGGTCTTGGCATTATGAACCTGGGACCAGGACACATCATGTCTGCATGTAGCAATTTGATCACCTTGCAAATGAGCTATACTTCTGAGGCCCACAGCCGTTCATACGCACCTGCTTGCTGAGTTCAGGGATCCATGGAGATTCGGCTGCCAGCTCCAGCAGTTGCCTGGATGCGCTGTCAGATGCAAGCACGTCAAAATTGTCCAAGGCGAGACATACGGACACTGCTGCGTTTAAGCTTTCTTGAACTGTACATGAGCCCCGCTTCCCAGCTGCCATCATGCCCTTCTTGATGGCTGCTCTCGCTGCTTGCATGGGACCTGGAGTCGGTTACATAGAGTGAGCGGAGCACAAGGGTGAGTAAAGCCTGCATACATAGACTCAGTGAAATAGAAGCATAACAAACCTTCAAGGTGCTGGGGTGAAGCACTTGCACTTGCTTTAGGCTTCGCTGCTGCCATAACTACTGGCTACTGGGTGCTGGCGGAACAGTACTCAGTTCATCAGAGCACTGATACAGGGCTGATATCTCGGAAATGGGGCCACCATACAGACGTACTTGGAGGTTTCTCCCAAAATGTTGAAAAGTTGACAGTCCTCGGAAGAGGCATGTGATGCCTATCGGCAGGCTTTTTCGTGCTACTTAATCGACCCCAAGCCACGCAGGACCATTCGTAGGTGGCACTCTTTGGATTTCCGTATCTTCAGTCGCGCTTTCTTCGCTTGGCCGCTTTGAGCTCTTGTCAGTTGAAGGCAGTACGGTACGTATTGCTTTTGAGCATTTGAACAGTCGCCAGAGCCATAGAGGACGAAGACCTGTCACTGTCTCAGGACTGCCGATGCGAACACGGTCAGTACTCTGCGATGAGCCTCTGCCCGAACCCTGCAGTCATACGTACACTTCCAGGAGATTCAAAGTGGCCGCAGCAGGAAGGATCCGGGAGCCTACCGTACTGTGAATCGACCTTCGCTCAGGGGTCGAGGCAGCTTTTTCATCTTCCTCTGCATCCATTTATCCTTCGAACTAAGCCCCTTTATGGCATACAACTGCACTTGTTCTGAAAGAGCGTGACCTGACTCAAGCATGAGTGCCTCTGGAGGCCATGGGTAGTTGCCAGGAGCTTACGATCTCCCAGGTGCTCAGTTTAAAGGACATATAGGTCCCTGAACAACTTTCCGGCCGTGGAAACTCAGAGATGCAGGTAATGACAAAGCTGATACACCTAGACAGCATTGCAAGCCTGAAGGTGGACAGGTAGCAAACAATGTCTAGAAAGCACCAGCAGCTGCTATTCCCAAGACAAGGGCATTTCTGCTGACATTATTGGTGGCACCCTGTACTGGAGTCAAATCCTGACCAGCACTGGAAAGAAACTGACTAAGAATATGCAACAGCAGGCACCACCAGTGTCAGCACTGAAACCTAAACCGATAATGACATCAGCAGCTGGAGAGAACCTTGATGATTGGAACAGCCAAGGAGGCCCTGCTAGGCCATGCAAGAGGCAGCGCACGTTATTGCATCAACATGAAGCGCCAGCAGATGGCCTAAATGGTAAGCATTGATGCCTCAAAATGAAAGCTGCCTCCTTCCTAAATAGGCTCTTGGCAAGACATGATGTACTGTGCAGCTTGATCCTCCCATCTGCAGGAGGCAGTTATTAGTAAGCACTTGGGCAGCCCGCATGATATGTTGTAGGAGCTTATTAAGCATCTTATTGCCAAGGCGAATTCGCAAGCAAGTGAGACAGAGTAAGAGACCCCTAAATTCTCTGGCATTACATTACTCGCAGCTGTTGGCCTATCTTAACCCTACCTGCTGGTTAAATAACCTGTGAACTGCCACCATACGCTCATGGCATCACTAACAAAGCATGAACTGCTGGCAGACATGGCCTGCACACAGGTTGGTGCCTGTGATGGCAAAAGGGTCCAAATTTGGCAGGAGAAGGAGATAATTATGGTGTGTTAATCAACCAGTCTTGATATCAACCGTTTTGGGTGCTGCAGAGTCCATTAATGCAACAATGGAGAAGTCACGCCCAAGCACTCAACACATGGGTTGCAGCAACACCGCACCTGTACCCTCAGCACCATCAGGAGCAGCCACAGCAGCCTCACACGCCACAGGTGTTGATCCATCGCAAGGACCCATGGCAGGAGTAGCACCAGCAGGGATGGAGGCAGTGCAGAGCACCTCACGTTGCTTGGGTGTCCCTAGTACAGACACAACTTTTCCAAACCCTGCAGCATCGCTCCCACCCCCACCCCCACCAGCACCACGAGACTCACAACCCCATGGGAAGCAGCAGCTCAACACCTACAAGAGTCCTGGCGATGCTGTCACCTCTGCCTCAGCGCAAGGAAAAAGACGTGCTGCAGCCATGGCACCAGACCAGTCTGCAGACTTTCCTTGCAACCACTGCAAAGACCCAGTCAGCAGCTTGATATTGTCATGTCACTGCCCAGAGGTTGCTACAGCAGCTGGTGATGGTTCTGGTTGTGGGCATGAGCAGGAGCTGCCATCAGCTGCCAAGAAGTTGCGGATGTCATTGCACAACCACAATACATCAGGTGGGGGTTCCTTTGACTGCAGATGGCGAAAGTGATGCACTCGTGGAATGCAAAGCACATATTCAATCCCCTGATTCCGAGGGTCATGGGGTGCTATTAGTGGTGTTGGTTTTCTTCATGAGTATGGATGTTTTGCTTTAGTCGTGTAAAGATTCCAGGTTTTACCTCTGTCTGTTTGGTCATCTGACCCTTTGGTGCAGCTGCGGCCTCCAAACTGTGTTTGCTTACTTGATTAACATCATGTTTTAAGGTGCACTGACGCAATAAGCTGTGCAAGGATACAGCATGAATATGCACGGCACTTTCGGTTTGACGATCTGCATAAAGTTGCAGCAGGGATCCAAGGGGTTTGGCTGTGCGTGCACTTCTTGCCTGGCTAGATAGATGAGGTAGCATTTCTGCTGACCGGATGTAGAAAGGCTTGCTTAGCAGATGTCTGCGGCAGAATTCAGTGCCGTGTTTTCTCGGGGTGTAAAGTTTATAGAACTGGAGAAAAGCAAGGACCAGACAGACAGAGCACTGGAGCAGATGGCAAGAAGGGTGCTATGGAAGGGTATGGTGCCAAGGGAGTGTACCAGTTATGTAGCCAGCTGCAACATGGATAGAAAGGGCAGGGTTTCACCTGAGCGTAGGGGGGGGGGGCTATGCTCTAGCAGGAACACTGCTTCGTTGTCCGCTAGAGAAGTGCAAATACTCTCAACATTAGATCCACTACAATTGGCAAAAGTAGCAACCATCCAGTCAAGATCAGTTAGCAAAGATGAGCAGCTCATGCTGCAGCAGCATGGCTGTTTTTCTACTTGGTGTGACCTCAACAACATGTATCAGCAGCGCTACTTCTTAGCCTGCTTTCCAATGTCATCTCGACATTCACGATTCATGTTAAGTATATGAAACAATTGGTGTGCATGCATACCTTGCCATCCATGGCAGTGATTAGTCTCCATCTCCAACGCACCATCCACTGCTTCTTACAGGTGGGGCCACACATGATGTTGACAGGGGACCTCCTGCATGGCATCCTAAGAGAGTGCGTCAAACCCCGTCTGGGACACCAGTAAGCGGAGCGCCACAACAAGCAGCAGAAGCAGTAGCAGCCACAACAACAGCAGCAGCAGTACACAGCAGGGATATTCCTGGAGGTGACATGGCCACCTCTTCAGTAGAGATGCTTGCAAGCATAGGCCCAGACAGCAGGAGGGGAGCTGCAGCTAGGCCAGGTGCAGCAGCGGCAGCAGAGCACAGCAATGGGGTATCTCATCATGGTGCTTCCAAGCACCGGGCAGCAGTAGGCAGGCCCTTAGAAACAGCAACAGCAGGGTCTGCAGCGATGGCAGCTGCAACTCCTGCTCCTGTCCCTGCTGCTACTGTGGCCAGCGTTGATGTGGATGCTGCAGTTGCTTCAGATGCAGAGGAAGCAGCCTTGCAAGCAGAACCCAGACTAACTGCAGCAGTTGGGAGGGGGGATTGCAGGGGTAGGAGGGGCTGTGCTGGTGGTTCTTGTGAGGGTGAAGGTGCCAGCAGGGGGTTGCGTGAGGAAAAGGGGCAAAAGGCCACTGCAAGTCCAGTGACCTCGAAGGCAGCTAGACCGGACGCACTGATGCAAGCAGCAGGAGCAGCTGCAGCAGCAGGGGTTTGTAGGGGCAAATTGGATGGGTCTTCTGATGCACCATCAGCAGCAGCAGCAGCAACAGCAACAGCAGGTGTAGGGGGAGTAGCAGGGCAGCCACCAACAGCGCCAGCGGCAGCCACGGCAGGACGCCCAACCCAGCAGCAACCATATCCTCTGCATCCCATCCCTCAGGCAGAAGCAGTACTCCTTGCAGCAGCTCCTGCAGCTGAGCCAGGAAGCAGCGGCAGGACCAGGGAAGGAGCTGGCTGCTCGGATACTGCAGCACTACGTGTTGATCACCCTTTCACCATAGGCTTATCAGTGTCAGGGTATGCTATGTCAAAGCATCTTGGGTCTGGAGCTATGGGCCTGGTGACCCTTGGAAAAGCTGATGTGGAAGGCAGAGGGTGTGTGGAGGTTGTAGAGAAGCTGTACAAAAGCCATGTCGATATGACGGATCAGGGGCTAGTAGACCTTGCTAAGCATATGCCGCCTGTCTGGATGCTCATCAATGCTAAGTTTCCAGGGGTCATGCCTAAGCTAGTGGGGGTTGTGTACACACCTTCTGTGGCTTCCTGCCCACAAAGCAGGCAGGAGCAGCAGCGCACCAAGCAAGTGGCGCAGCAGCAGGAGAAGGAGCAGCAGGGTGAGCAACCAAGGCAGCAGCAGCAGGAGAAGGAGGAGCAGGGTGAGCAACCAAGGCAACAGCAGCAGGAGAAGAAGGAGCAGGGTGAGCACCCAAGGCAGCAGCAGAAGGAGAAGGAGGAGCAGGGTGAGCAACGAAGGCAGCAGCAGCAGGAGAAGGAGGAGCAGGGTGAGCAACGAAGGGAGCAGCCGCAGGACAAGGAGCAGCAGGGTGAGCAACCAAGGCAGCAGCAGCAGGAGAAGGAGGAGCAGGGTGAGCAACCAAGGCAGCAGCAGCAGGAGAAGGAGGAGCAGGGTGAGCAACGAAGGGAGCAGCAGCAGGAGAAGGAGGAGCAGGGTGAGCAACGAAGGGAGCAGCCGCAGGACAAGGAGCAGCAGGGTGAGCAACCAAGGCAGCAGCAGCAGGAGAAGGACGAGCAGGCTAAGCGGCCAAGGCACCAGAAGGACAGGGAGAAAGAGCTGGAGACGCAGCAGGAGCATGGGGAGCAGCAGGCGTACAAACCAGCAACACTTGCGGTGTACATGGAGCCATCAGGACCAAATGCAGTGAGCTTCAAGAAGGTCATGCAAGCAGACAAGCAGTCCTTGCATGAGTGCGATTTCCTCATGTACCAGCCATTGTTTTTCATGGTCAGCAGCAAAAGGGGCAGGAGTGGTAGGAGTTGGGCCAGCATGAGAGCTCTTATGAAGTCTTTGCTGGACTGCGTAGCACTAGCCTTGGACAGCTTGGGGATAGTGCAGCCGGACTTCAAGGACGAGAACATCCTGCTGGTAGACCCTGCTAAGGATGTGGTAAGGATACAGTGGTGTTGTGGTTGCACAGGCTGCTGAGCAAGCCACCTTTGTAGTAAGCATTAGTCGTACATTATGTTTGAGTGCGTGCCTACTGGAGCACAACTTGACCACGAGCACATAAGATCCCAGAACAATCAATCAATCAAAACGCAAGACCAGCAATGCCAAACAAACCTAGGCCACAAACACAAGGCTCCTGATCACAATCACGAAGCCACACAACCGATGGTGGATTTACCACACACAAGCTGAGGCTAGATGCAACGGCGTGCACACCAAGGGGAAACAAACACCACCACTAAAACCCAAAACCTGCTCCACTTCCATCACACATGGGTGGCGGGGAGGCAGCAGGATCAAGCACCACCCTAGTAGGGGCTGGAGGTGGCTCCCACCACCTAGGTACTGGTGAACCACCAGCCTCCCAACCACTGAAAGGCACCACATAGCGCTCCACATGCTTATCAATAGCTTGCTTAGTGCGCCTTCTACACCTCACTAAACGTTGGCTTTCCCAAGGGTGCGTAAGATCCCACAACCTCTTCCTCCAAGCACTCTTAATCTGACATGAAGCTTCCCAACTCCCCTCATCTTGACCAAGCACCTTCAGATCAGCACACACGCATTTCTCCCAGGTATGGCGAGGCCTACCCACTGGCCTCGTTATGTCACCATATAATGAAGAGAACAACGCAATATGCGGCAACCTGCCCTCCTCCATGCGGCCCACATGCCCCAGCCACCTCAGCCTATTTGCTGTGATGTATGCTGACAAGGTGGCTACCCCACATGATTTCCTGATATGCTCATTTGTGTGCCGATCTGACAGCCTGACCCCCAGGATGCTCCTAAGGCAGCTAGAGTGCACCCGCTCAAGCTTTTGCGATTGCACTTTGGTCAGGGACCAACACTCACTCCCGAACAGCAGAATTGGCAACACATATGCCTTATAACACTTCACCTTCGTAGCCAATGACAGATGCTTGGTACCCCACATCTTTTCAAACTGCTTAAACCTCCCCACAGCCTTGCCCCTCCTGATATTCAACTCCACATCCAACCTGCCATCAGTCACAAGCACACTTCCCAAGTACTTGAACTGTGACACCTCTTTTACCACACCCTCACTGATAACCACCTCTGGTCCTTGCTGCACTGGCACATCCCCCTCCTTCCAATCCTTGTCAATGGACAAAATCTCAGTCTTGCTTGCATTGATGCGCAACCCAAGACTAGCAGCAACCTTGTCCATCATTTTTAGCATGACCACCAACTCCTCCCTGCTGGGACTTGGCAACACCATATCATCTGCATACAGCAGAACAGACAACAGCTCCACACACCCACCACTACCACACCCATCACGCTCAAGTTTCCCATCTGCATGATAGGCTAGCTTCACCCCACATCCCTCTGGCATCTGAGCCATTGCCTGCCGAACCACAAAGTCCATGTAGATGTTGAACAGCAAGGGAGCAATGACACATCCCTGCCGCACCCCGCCATGCACGTCAAACCACTCAGACACCACACCACCCATCCTAACAGCAGCCTGTGTGCCAGTATGCAAGTCCATCAGCAACTCTATCAGCTTTGTGTGTACCCCGTACACACGCAGGATGCGCCATAGCGTGTCTCGCGGTACAGAATCATATGCCTTACGCAAATCCACAAAAGCCATGAATAGAGGCTGATTGAATGCTACAGACTTAGAGATGACCTGGCGTATGGTGAACAGAGCATCAGTGAGGCCCCTCCCCTTCCTAAAAGCAGACTGGTTATCAAGCAGTTGTGCATCGATATGAGAACTGATCTTAGCCAAAATGACCAAGACATACACCTTCCCCGGTATACTTAGCAAGCTTATCCCCCTATAGCTATCTCTCACTTTGCGCTCTCCTTTGCCTTTATACAGTGCCACCAACAGTGCACGTTTCCACTCCACTGGCGCTTTCCCTGACTCCCACACCGCCACAATGACCCTGTGCAACCATTTCAGCATGGTCCCACTGAGCTTTAGCATAGGCGCTGCGATACCATCAACCCCAGGAGCTGCCCCATTACGACAGGCAAAGACAGCTTCTTCAACCTCCTGCACAGTAGGTGGCTGAGCTGCTGCTTCACTCTGCTGGTTTGCACCTTGCCCTGCCTCCATCTTCTGCACTAACTCCTCAATGGTCTGCTGCATTTGCTGGTCGAGCTTGGCAGGGCAGTTGAGGACATCAGCAAAGTGCTCAGCAAAGCACTTCACCACCTCCTCCCTGCTTTGGAACAGCTGCTTGCCATCAGCACCCCCTAGCACAGCTGTAGGAGCAGCAGAGCTACTGCCCTGCTGCTCCTTGAAGATCCGCTGGACATGCTTGTGGAACACGGCTAGATTACCAGCTTTTAGAGCATGTTCCGCAAACAGCGCTTGCTGCTTGAAGTACCGCTCCTGATCCTTCTTAACCGCTCGCCTAGCAGCATTATTGGCCTCCCTGTAATCTGCCCTGGTAGCATCATTAGGAGAGGACAGCACCGCTGCATGTGCTGCATGTTTCCGCTCAATCTTCTGCAAGGTCGCATCGGATATAGCGAAATCTCGGCGCCGCTGCTGAGGCTTGAGGTTTAGACCAGCCTTATGGGCTGCTTGGCTGGCTGCCGCTGTTAGCTGTGTCCATTCGTCTTGTGCGCTCTGCAACTGAGCCCCTACCAGACGGCTGAACTGGTTAGACATTGCCAGCTCAAAGCACTGCTGAGTTGCTGCAGATTCTTGCAGCCGGCTGCAGTCATAGGGCCGTGCTGGCTGTCCCTTCGCACTGTGCTGCTTGGCCACTGACAAGCGGAGGCGCATCGTAAGCACCAGCATTCTATGATCAGAGCCACCTGTATCAAAGCTGCGAAAGACCCTGCAGTCTGTCACACTTGACGTGAACCGCTTGGAGACAGCTATGTAATCGATGACCCTGAGCACATCCTGCTTGTTTCTATTAACCATCTTGTGAGTAGCAGTCCGGTAATTGCTGTGCTTGAAGAAGGTGTTGGCTAAGCGAAGGTTCAAGGCACCAGCCAGCTGCAAGAGTCGCTCACCATTCCCTGAAGGCTGCTGCTTCCCAAAGCCATGAGGCCCCATAACACCCCCATACGGTTCTGGATCAGTGCCAACCTGGGCGTTGAAGTCACCCAGAAGGACTAGCATGTCCCTGGAAGGCAGCGCTGCCAAGATAGCCTCCAACTGCAGGTAGAAAGCTTCCTTGACCTCCTCAGGGGTGGACTCGGTATCAGTCGGCGAATATGCTACCACGATTGAGGCGTTTATCCCACTGCTGATTCTCACACGGACTACCAGGATTCGCTCACTGACAGCAGACCAGTCGATTAGGCAACGGGACCACTTCGAGTTAAGAAACAGGCCCACCCCATGTTGCCGTGGCTGACCCTCTGTCAGCCCGGACCATATCAATGACGTCCTGAAGCCGGTTCCACAACCTCCTCTGGAACCAGAACTAGACTTGAACAAGGCCTCTGGAACCAAACTTTTCTGGGGGAGACCATGCCATGTCGATGCGCAGCATGGACCCAAACAGCCCCCCTGGTGGGGTCTGGGGCGAAGCCCCAGAAGCCAGCGATGATTTGTACTTATTACAACCAATTGTACAATGGAAAATGCTATTCTTGCACTCAGTTGAGCACTCTACACTTTGTAATAAACTTGCTGGAACCAGCATGTGACATGTTGGCCAGAGGGTGGCCCAGGGCTGGAACCAGGAACTGACATGTTTGGCATCGCTGGAACCGCGGAACTGAGCACATTTTGCCCTGGAACCGGAACCTGGAACCGGCTTCAGGACGGTATATCAACTGCCAGTCCTTCGTAACATTACGACATCCACTACCCGGTATCCTGGTTTCAGCAACACCACAGGCTCCAACGCCAAGGCGAGACAGCTGCATGACGTAGGAGGATAGCTTGCTCTGTACCGAAGCATCGTCACTGCCGAAAGTTCTGCAGTTCACGAAGCTGAGGCGTTCGGACCCCGTCTTAAGCAATCGCAAGTGCTCAACAGGCCCATGCCTCTTGCTGTGCACGTTGCGAGGTCGTTTGACCCGGTTGCATGGCTCAGTGACCAGCTGTGCGCTGCAACTGGCGCGCATGCCCCCTGGACGAGACAGGGACGCACACACGGGATCCAGCTGCCTTCACCGAGTTCTAAACTCCCTACTAGTTCACTTTACAGGCTCGGCGGTAACATGCCTAAAAAAGAACGAACATACCAGAAAGCATCTAGGACTCTGGCTTGTAGTTGATAACAAGCCTATGCACCTCCCACTCCCCCCCCCCCTTCAAAAAGAAATACAGAGGCATAGATGCCACAGACATATGAGAAATACTACAGGACATGCCAAACCAGTTGTGCAAACTAGAAGCACGCGAACTACACATTCAAAATTCTCGCATACCAGTGTAACTGCTTGGTGCATTCTGCTCAGCAATCCAGGCGGGCCATGCCCACAAATGACCACATGTGTGACTTTGTGTATTCCCTTCATGATGGACCAACTGCAGTTGCAAATACACAGTGCTGTGCAGTCTGTGGAGTGTAGCCTTTGAGATAGCACCCAAAGTGACCAGTATCATGCAATACTACTTGAAGTATTCAACCTTAACAAGCAAAATTTCCCTAGGCATGCACATGGAACCTTGTTCAATGGCTCGCTCAGTTACCTCTGATAGCTTGCTGTTGATTCGATTAATTTTGGATCTGTCCTAGGAAGCACCAATGGAGTGCATCCTGCCATGTACATATGATGCTGCAGGTGCTGCTGATTGACCCAGACGGGTTCACAGGTCCTGCAATTCCGCACTGGGGCATTCATTGTTTTGGTACCTTCGAGTGGTTGGCTCCTGAGGTCCAGGCAGCCGTAGTCTCCAAGATTACCAAGGGCAACTGGTTTCTGGCGGCATGCGAGGTAGCAAAAAGCCCTGCCTGCACAATCTTCATCCTTGGGAGGTTGTTCTTGTTCATTGCCACTGAGCTGGATCCTGAAGGCCCGGTAAGTGGCATGCTGGGGTTTAGGCTGAATGTGCTTACGCGGATCACGGCTCTGGCCTAATGCCTTGAAGAAGCAAGCCATAATGTGAACAAGTGCAGCAGGTCTTCAGCAGGTACAAGTGCCGTGCAAAGGCATCCTGACATTTGCTGTCACTGAGTACAGGTGTAGAGAAATATTGCCAACGTCCCAAATGCTATCAAACACTTTGCGATTGTCTTGTAGCTTTCCACATAAGCATGCAAAACAATAACGGCTAGAATCAAGACCCTGCAGTCAAGAACAGATAGATTGTGTGTTCATGCGGACACTCCTGTTCGTGCAGGACATCGAGAGGAATCAATAGTGGGTCAACCAGCCAGCATTTGCCTGCCAATGAGTATATACCGGACCTTGTCTCAGCCACTTTCTTGTCACAACCACATGTGTATTAGCAGCCTCAGTTGCAGGTCAAAAGGATAACAACTGTGTGGCAGAGTATGCAGCTTTGGCAGACCTACACGTGGCTGTAATCTTCAACCATACCATAGCCAGTTGGCTCCCTCGCCTAGATGATCATGGCTGCTCCAGGGGATTGCAAGGCTTATCTGAGGCCAGGGCATATGTTCACGCTGAATTGCTTATTTGAACTATGAGGTCTTTAGTTCTCTAGCCCGCCCTATGGTCTAGCTGCTCTTCTCTTGCTGGATTGAACGTATATGCATACCCGCTTGCCACAGCTGCATGGCCAAGCCCGCAACTTAACACTGATCTGATGTCTTGCAATTCTCTGTGAACACAGCTGAGAACATACAGTGACGACCCTGAGAAGTTGGAGGAGCTGCTCCTGGAGCTGGACGTGATGTCACCACTGCAGGAGGTGCTGCGGGGCTGCCTGACCCATGTTCCTGGTGACAGGCCCTCTGCTGCTGAGCTCCAGGGCATGGAGTTCTTCACCATGTCAGAAGCTGAGCTGGCAGGCTGGGATCCATTGCCTATGACCAAAGCTGAAAGGGAGGAGCTGAGGGGAAGGAGGCGTCTTAGGGAGGAGGAAAAGATCAGCCGGCAGCACAAGATATCAGGTATGTGAAGGCAGAGTACGGGAAGCAAGGCAAAAAGGAAGATGCATTATGAGGGGCATTAGTTTTTTTTGGGAACTCACGCCAAAGTTCTGAGCGCATTCTCTTTTTTTTTGGTAAAATTATGAGATTTTTGTGCCTGCTAAAAATGCAGCACGAAGGTTTTGCTGCTGCTTGAGAGTCAAGAGCATATTGGGCATTACCGATACAGTATACAGCATTGTTCCGGTTAATGAATGCTGGAAGGCGGTTGAAAAAGAGGGAGGCACAAGGTGTCGGCATGACAAGATCGTGAGGTAGCAGGTAAGCTAGTGCAAATGCAAAAGTGAATTTGGTCAGTGCACGCATCAGAAACCTCCTGGCCCAAGTAGGTAGTGGGCCAGCCCCGATTGTGGCATCCATCCTGTAGGGCGGAAGCACATGTTTTGCCCTAACTTTATACCATTGGTCACCAGTAGCAGTATAATTTAATGCTTTGCCCATGCATGGAAGGTTCCGTGGGCGCGAGTATTGACCCGGCAGCAACACTCAAGAGACCACAACATACGAAAAGGGATTCTTTGGTGCCGCAGTTTGCCGTGAAGCCTGCATGGGGTGCCATCTGATTGTAATGTCAATGATGTCGATAAAAGCTTAGTTCGTGAGCCTCTCCTGTTGCTGCCATGCTGTGGTTTCCTCATGCAGGTGGCAGTCCACAGTCTGCAGAAGGGGAGGTATCCACGTGGCAGCTGCAGACCTCAGCAGAAGCACCAGCAGCAGGAGGGTTGTCACCAGCACTAACAGCTGCAAATGCACCATCTTTGGCTGTGGCAGGTACCAGTGCTGCTGCTGCAGCTGACTCATAGAGCTCTAGGCTAGCAAAGCAGCGGTGGGACAACACGTCAAGCAGCACCCAGAGTAACATCAGCAGTTGGCAGTGGCCTCGTATTAGCTGGGGCTGGGGTGGGGGTCATGGGGGGCATGGTGGTGGGAGCCGGGGTGTTGAGAAGACAGCAAATTTGGGTGAAGTGAACGGGCAGAGGGACCTTGCACGAAGAGTGAGCTTGGAGGGGGCCAGTTAAGGCAGGGAGGTGCATGGAACCTGGAGCAGGATGCTCAGCTGTATTGCAGGGCAAAGGGGCGGTGATGGGGAAAAGAAAGCAGGCAGGCATGCAAGGAGTTACAAGCAGCCCAGGCTCAGCTGTCAGTTGCAGCAGCAGAAGTGAGGTGACGGTGGAAACAAGACAGGCAGGCAGGCTTTTCCAAGCTCTGTCAGCTGTATTGGAAAAGCAGGGGGGGAAGTGATGGGGAGTAGGAGGGGGCAGGCAGGCAGGTGCAAGCAGTCCAGGCTCAGCTGCCTTGAAGGAGCAGAGGGGGAAATGTTGGGGAAGAGAAGATAGACAGGCAGGCAAAGGGTTGCAAGCAGCCCAGGCTCAGCTGTCTTGCAGGAGGAGAGGGGAAGTGATAGGGAGAGAGGACAGGCAGGCAGGTGCAAGCAGTGCGGCTCAGCTGTTTTGCAGGAGCAGAGGAGGAAGTGATGTCTGAACAGAGGGAGAAGTGAGACTCTTGGATATGAATGGTTGCCAGAAGCCTAAGTTGGCTTCTTGTGCCGGTGGGGTTTTCCACACTGGCGCCCCATTCGGACCGAGCCAGTTGGTAACCTGGTACCCTACGTTATCGAGTTCCTTAATCATTTTATATGAGTTTTGAACTCAAACCAAAACAAAAGCTAGATACGTACGCTGTCCAGCGGCAGTTTTACCCTCTGCGCATGTGAGCACGGCTGGCCTGTGACAACCTGAGGTCTGAATCAGTTGGTTAATACCTTCAATATTCAGCAAGCGCGCCCTAGTGCCGCTGTAGGTATGACGGAAGAAATTTGGCGTAAGGCGCAGGGCCGAGTAGAGAATCGCTGAGCAGTGCCTCTGTATTGCTACAGTTGGTTGCAAAAGTTTTGGCCGGAACATAAGGCTGGGTTTTAAGCAGCAGCAGCAAGACCTGATTTACAACCATTTATGTTTAAGAAAGTAAACAGGCAGAGCATCAATGTGCTGCAGTTGGTATGCCCAAGTGGTACCACAAGTAGCCTCGCACGCGAGACGTCCCGAGTTCGAGCCCCGGGCGTGCCCTATAAATATACTATATAAAAGCCAGCCAGCCAGCCTTAGCCTTAGCCGCAGACGCAGACCAGCAAGCCTCCCCCCTGTTCCTATAGCCCTCCTGCTTTTTTTAACCTGGCTCTCCCCTTCCACCTCTGCCCCTCCTGTGGTTGCCAGCCCCACACCCCATCTGCTCCCCTCCCACAGCCCTCTCAGCTCAGCCTTGCACTTGCCCCAACTTCTCGCATGCCCTGCCTACCCCCACCTGCCCTGCCATTGAACTGGTATAGCCCCTGCACCTGCTTCACACCTGGTCTATATGCTACTGCCCCTAAACAGTAAAGAAAGGGCACCTGTGCCTGCTGGCAGTTCTCAGCATTTACCCCCTTAAAAAGCAGCAAAAATGCCTCCGCTGTCTCCCTTGCAAGACCCCTGCTTTTCTCAGCAGCCAAGCAACACAGAGCAACAGAGATGCTGACCGCACCCATTGGTGACAACCTGGACCTCATACAGAAGCTGCCTGTGCAAGAGAGCAATGAACGGCCATGCCATTTCACAGAAGCAGACCATTTCCTAACAAAATCTGAGTTTTGGGCCAAAACTTTTGCAACCAACTGTGTCCAATGTTTGCACCTCCTGTTTCCTCAAGTGCAAGCAGAGATAACAGCTGTGTCTAGCCTGTTGCAAAGAACTTGTTGATGCAATTATTGCCTGCTGTGCTAAATTGGTGGCAACCGCAACCGCATTGAGAAAGTGCTTGAGCTGACTTTTCAGATTTTGGTCAAAAGTGGGTACGCCCCTGTGGTCACCTGAGTTAGGGTGCATGGAATGGAACTTCTCCCATTTATCAGCAAGCTTTCCTTGGCTTTACAGTACCATGTCACTAGCTGCAGTCATGCATGCTCTGCACAGCAGGCCCCACATTAGCTATCCCTGCAATGCTGAGCATTGCTACAGGCAGCAAAAAGTGTGGTTTTCAACATGGATGCTACCCCTGCTGGAGGGGCCCTGCTTCTGGCAATCTTACCATAAGCTTCAAGGTCACTGCCAAGGATTCAGTATTAACAGAAGCTGGTGTGCTTTGCATGCCAGTTTGATGGTAGGAAGCTTCCTTCTACATGCTGCAATCAGCGGCGGGCGAGACGGGCCTATGCTGCAAGGCTGTCACCCACGCTGTCACCACCACTTTGGAGGACTGTTTTCTTTGTCACCTGTCACTGCTTGAAACAAGGTCTAGCATACCACAGAGTTGTTCACTGGGCCAGGCTTGTTGTAAAACAAGACATGTTACGCATATCCCTTCGGTGCAGCACCACCTTCTAGACCCGACGTGCCCTTGCTACTGCTGTTTTAACACTTTCCACCAGATCTTGCCATGATAGTGCTAGCAGATCTCTCAACAACCTCCTCAAAGCATATGTTTTTATTCAGCACCGCTCCCCCTTTCTACAATACCACATCGGCTATGCCAATCATGCTCCACCTGCAGAGAACAGCAGCTCGCTACATGTGCTGGGGGTATACCCTGCTTTGGGGGCGCCAGATATGCCCTTTGGGTATTCCGCATGGCACAGGCAGCTTCAGAGACAGCCCCTGCTCCAGCTGTAATGTCCTATGGCATGTGCTACCAGGGGAAGTGTGCAAGTGAAGGTATCTCATGTTGTACTCGCCATCATAGAGATGGACCAGGCATTACAGCACTAAACTAGCACGGTAACGTCCCACTCCTCAGAGTGAAGAAAGATCCACTGGCCCTAGAATGGGTAGTTCCAGCAGAATCATCCCAGATATACGAGGCCTGGCGTCACAAGGATACCAGGATGCGCAGCCTTTGGTTATAATCGAGCGCAGGGAGGCAACCCCTACGTCACCCCCACGAGGAGGGTCACCAATTCTCAGTTGTTGGTATTTGCTTAGTGTACTGCTGCAGCTGGTGAGGGTAGGGGTAGGAAGGGCCCCCGTCATGGGTTGCCAGCACATGCAACAATTTATTCACCCTGGCTGTGACTGTTGCATAGGTCCAGCCCCTGGTACCTTAAACCAGCCCTGCCCCAAGCCAAAGCCCTTGCCTCTGTCAAACAGCAGCAGCAGAACCAATGTCCACTGTGTCCAATGTTTGCACCTCCTGTTTCCTCAAGTGCAAGCAGAGATAACAGCTGTGTCTAGCCTGTTGCAAAGAACTTGTTGATGCAATTATTGCCTGCTGTGCTAAATTGGTGGCAACCGCAACCGCATTGAGAAAGTGCTTGAGCTGACTTTTCAGATTTTGGTCAAAAGTGGGTACGCCCCTGTGGTCACCTGAGTTAGGGTGCATGGAATGGAACTTCTCCCATTTATCAGCAAGCTTTCCTTGGCTTTACAGTACCATGTCACTAGCTGCAGTCATGCATGCTCTGCACAGCAGGCCCCACATTAGCTATCCCTGCAATGCTGAGCATTGCTACAGGCAGCAAAAAGTGTGGTTTTCAACATGGATGCTACCCCTGCTGGAGGGGCCCTGCTTCTGGCAATCTTACCATAAGCTTCAAGGTCACTGCCAAGGATTCAGTATTAACAGAAGCTGGTGTGCTTTGCATGCCAGTTTGATGGTAGGAAGCTTCCTTCTACATGCTGCAATCAGCGGCGGGCGAGACGGGCCTATGCTGCAAGGCTGTCACCCACGCTGTCACCACCACTTTGGAGGACTGTTTTCTTTGTCACCTGTCACTGCTTGAAACAAGGTCTAGCATACCACAGAGTTGTTCACTGGGCCAGGCTTGTTGTAAAACAAGACATGTTACGCATATCCCTTCGGTGCAGCACCACCTTCTAGACCCGACGTGCCCTTGCTACTGCTGTTTTAACACTTTCCACCAGATCTTGCCATGATAGTGCTAGCAGATCTCTCAACAACCTCCTCAAAGCATATGTTTTTATTCAGCACCGCTCCCCCTTTCTACAATACCACATCGGCTATGCCAATCATGCTCCACCTGCAGAGAACAGCAGCTCGCTACATGTGCTGGGGGTATACCCTGCTTTGGGGGCGCCAGATATGCCCTTTGGGTATTCCGCATGGCACAGGCAGCTTCAGAGACAGCCCCTGCTCCAGCTGTAATGTCCTATGGCATGTGCTACCAGGGGAAGTGTGCAAGTGAAGGTATCTCAGTTGTTGGTATTTGCTTAGTGTACTGCTGCAGCTGGTGAGGGTAGGGGTAGGAAGGGCCCCCGTCATGGGTTGCCAGCACATGCAACAATTTATTCACCCTGGCTGTGACTGTTGCATAGGTCCAGCCCCTGGTACCTTAAACCAGCCCTGCCCCAAGCCAAAGCCCTTGCCTCTGTCAAACAGCAGCAGCAGAACCAATGTCCACTGTGTCCAATGTTTGCACCTCCTGTTTCCTCAAGTGCAAGCAGAGATAACAGCTGTGTCTAGCCTGTTGCAAAGAACTTGTTGATGCAATTATTGCCTGCTGTGCTAAATTGGTGGCAACCGCAACCGCATTGAGAAAGTGCTTGAGCTGACTTTTCAGATTTTGGTCAAAAGTGGGTACGCCCCTGTGGTCACCTGAGTTAGGGTGCATGGAATGGAACTTCTCCCATTTATCAGCAAGCTTTCCTTGGCTTTACAGTACCATGTCACTAGCTGCAGTCATGCATGCTCTGCACAGCAGGCCCCACATTAGCTATCCCTGCAATGCTGAGCATTGCTACAGGCAGCAAAAAGTGTGGTTTTCAACATGGATGCTACCCCTGCTGGAGGGGCCCTGCTTCTGGCAATCTTACCATAAGCTTCAAGGTCACTGCCAAGGATTCAGTATTAACAGAAGCTGGTGTGCTTTGCATGCCAGTTTGATGGTAGGAAGCTTCCTTCTACATGCTGCAATCAGCGGCGGGCGAGACGGGCCTATGCTGCAAGGCTGTCACCCACGCTGTCACCACCACTTTGGAGGACTGTTTTCTTTGTCACCTGTCACTGCTTGAAACAAGGTCTAGCATACCACAGAGTTGTTCACTGGGCCAGGCTTGTTGTAAAACAAGACATGTTACGCATATCCCTTCGGTGCAGCACCACCTTCTAGACCCGACGTGCCCTTGCTACTGCTGTTTTAACACTTTCCACCAGATCTTGCCATGATAGTGCTAGCAGATCTCTCAACAACCTCCTCAAAGCATATGTTTTTATTCAGCACCGCTCCCCCTTTCTACAATACCACATCGGCTATGCCAATCATGCTCCACCTGCAGAGAACAGCAGCTCGCTACATGTGCTGGGGGTATACCCTGCTTTGGGGGCGCCAGATATGCCCTTTGGGTATTCCGCATGGCACAGGCAGCTTCAGAGACAGCCCCTGCTCCAGCTGTAATGTCCTATGGCATGTGCTACCAGGGGAAGTGTGCAAGTGAAGGTATCTCAGTTGTTGGTATTTGCTTAGTGTACTGCTGCAGCTGGTGAGGGTAGGGGTAGGAAGGGCCCCCGTCATGGGTTGCCAGCACATGCAACAATTTATTCACCCTGGCTGTGACTGTTGCATAGGTCCAGCCCCTGGTACCTTAAACCAGCCCTGCCCCAAGCCAAAGCCCTTGCCTCTGTCAAACAGCAGCAGCAGAACCAATGTCCACTGTGTCCAATGTTTGCACCTCCTGTTTCCTCAAGTGCAAGCAGAGATAACAGCTGTGTCTAGCCTGTTGCAAAGAACTTGTTGATGCAATTATTGCCTGCTGTGCTAAATTGGTGGCAACCGCAACCGCATTGAGAAAGTGCTTGAGCTGACTTTTCAGATTTTGGTCAAAAGTGGGTACGCCCCTGTGGTCACCTGAGTTAGGGTGCATGGAATGGAACTTCTCCCATTTATCAGCAAGCTTTCCTTGGCTTTACAGTACCATGTCACTAGCTGCAGTCATGCATGCTCTGCACAGCAGGCCCCACATTAGCTATCCCTGCAATGCTGAGCATTGCTACAGGCAGCAAAAAGTGTGGTTTTCAACATGGATGCTACCCCTGCTGGAGGGGCCCTGCTTCTGGCAATCTTACCATAAGCTTCAAGGTCACTGCCAAGGATTCAGTATTAACAGAAGCTGGTGTGCTTTGCATGCCAGTTTGATGGTAGGAAGCTTCCTTCTACATGCTGCAATCAGCGGCGGGCGAGACGGGCCTATGCTGCAAGGCTGTCACCCACGCTGTCACCACCACTTTGGAGGACTGTTTTCTTTGTCACCTGTCACTGCTTGAAACAAGGTCTAGCATACCACAGAGTTGTTCACTGGGCCAGGCTTGTTGTAAAACAAGACATGTTACGCATATCCCTTCGGTGCAGCACCACCTTCTAGACCCGACGTGCCCTTGCTACTGCTGTTTTAACACTTTCCACCAGATCTTGCCATGATAGTGCTAGCAGATCTCTCAACAACCTCCTCAAAGCATATGTTTTTATTCAGCACCGCTCCCCCTTTCTACAATACCACATCGGCTATGCCAATCATGCTCCACCTGCAGAGAACAGCAGCTCGCTACATGTGCTGGGGGTATACCCTGCTTTGGGGGCGCCAGATATGCCCTTTGGGTATTCCGCATGGCACAGGCAGCTTCAGAGACAGCCCCTGCTCCAGCTGTAATGTCCTATGGCATGTGCTACCAGGGGAAGTGTGCAAGTGAAGGTATCTCAGTTGTTGGTATTTGCTTAGTGTACTGCTGCAGCTGGTGAGGGTAGGGGTAGGAAGGGCCCCCGTCATGGGTTGCCAGCACATGCAACAATTTATTCACCCTGGCTGTGACTGTTGCATAGGTCCAGCCCCTGGTACCTTAAACCAGCCCTGCCCCAAGCCAAAGCCCTTGCCTCTGTCAAACAGCAGCAGCAGAACCAATGTCCACTGTGTCCAATGTTTGCACCTCCTGTTTCCTCAAGTGCAAGCAGAGATAACAGCTGTGTCTAGCCTGTTGCAAAGAACTTGTTGATGCAATTATTGCCTGCTGTGCTAAATTGGTGGCAACCGCAACCGCATTGAGAAAGTGCTTGAGCTGACTTTTCAGATTTTGGTCAAAAGTGGGTACGCCCCTGTGGTCACCTGAGTTAGGGTGCATGGAATGGAACTTCTCCCATTTATCAGCAAGCTTTCCTTGGCTTTACAGTACCATGTCACTAGCTGCAGTCATGCATGCTCTGCACAGCAGGCCCCACATTAGCTATCCCTGCAATGCTGAGCATTGCTACAGGCAGCAAAAAGTGTGGTTTTCAACATGGATGCTACCCCTGCTGGAGGGGCCCTGCTTCTGGCAATCTTACCATAAGCTTCAAGGTCACTGCCAAGGATTCAGTATTAACAGAAGCTGGTGTGCTTTGCATGCCAGTTTGATGGTAGGAAGCTTCCTTCTACATGCTGCAATCAGCGGCGGGCGAGACGGGCCTATGCTGCAAGGCTGTCACCCACGCTGTCACCACCACTTTGGAGGACTGTTTTCTTTGTCACCTGTCACTGCTTGAAACAAGGTCTAGCATACCACAGAGTTGTTCACTGGGCCAGGCTTGTTGTAAAACAAGACATGTTACGCATATCCCTTCGGTGCAGCACCACCTTCTAGACCCGACGTGCCCTTGCTACTGCTGTTTTAACACTTTCCACCAGATCTTGCCATGATAGTGCTAGCAGATCTCTCAACAACCTCCTCAAAGCATATGTTTTTATTCAGCACCGCTCCCCCTTTCTACAATACCACATCGGCTATGCCAATCATGCTCCACCTGCAGAGAACAGCAGCTCGCTACATGTGCTGGGGGTATACCCTGCTTTGGGGGCGCCAGATATGCCCTTTGGGTATTCCGCATGGCACAGGCAGCTTCAGAGACAGCCCCTGCTCCAGCTGTAATGTCCTATGGCATGTGCTACCAGGGGAAGTGTGCAAGTGAAGGTATCTCAGTTGTTGGTATTTGCTTAGTGTACTGCTGCAGCTGGTGAGGGTAGGGGTAGGAAGGGCCCCCGTCATGGGTTGCCAGCACATGCAACAATTTATTCACCCTGGCTGTGACTGTTGCATAGGTCCAGCCCCTGGTACCTTAAACCAGCCCTGCCCCAAGCCAAAGCCCTTGCCTCTGTCAAACAGCAGCAGCAGAACCAATGTCCACTGTGTCCAATGTTTGCACCTCCTGTTTCCTCAAGTGCAAGCAGAGATAACAGCTGTGTCTAGCCTGTTGCAAAGAACTTGTTGATGCAATTATTGCCTGCTGTGCTAAATTGGTGGCAACCGCAACCGCATTGAGAAAGTGCTTGAGCTGACTTTTCAGATTTTGGTCAAAAGTGGGTACGCCCCTGTGGTCACCTGAGTTAGGGTGCATGGAATGGAACTTCTCCCATTTATCAGCAAGCTTTCCTTGGCTTTACAGTACCATGTCACTAGCTGCAGTCATGCATGCTCTGCACAGCAGGCCCCACATTAGCTATCCCTGCAATGCTGAGCATTGCTACAGGCAGCAAAAAGTGTGGTTTTCAACATGGATGCTACCCCTGCTGGAGGGGCCCTGCTTCTGGCAATCTTACCATAAGCTTCAAGGTCACTGCCAAGGATTCAGTATTAACAGAAGCTGGTGTGCTTTGCATGCCAGTTTGATGGTAGGAAGCTTCCTTCTACATGCTGCAATCAGCGGCGGGCGAGACGGGCCTATGCTGCAAGGCTGTCACCCACGCTGTCACCACCACTTTGGAGGACTGTTTTCTTTGTCACCTGTCACTGCTTGAAACAAGGTCTAGCATACCACAGAGTTGTTCACTGGGCCAGGCTTGTTGTAAAACAAGACATGTTACGCATATCCCTTCGGTGCAGCACCACCTTCTAGACCCGACGTGCCCTTGCTACTGCTGTTTTAACACTTTCCACCAGATCTTGCCATGATAGTGCTAGCAGATCTCTCAACAACCTCCTCAAAGCATATGTTTTTATTCAGCACCGCTCCCCCTTTCTACAATACCACATCGGCTATGCCAATCATGCTCCACCTGCAGAGAACAGCAGCTCGCTACATGTGCTGGGGGTATACCCTGCTTTGGGGGCGCCAGATATGCCCTTTGGGTATTCCGCATGGCACAGGCAGCTTCAGAGACAGCCCCTGCTCCAGCTGTAATGTCCTATGGCATGTGCTACCAGGGGAAGTGTGCAAGTGAAGGTATCTCAGTTGTTGGTATTTGCTTAGTGTACTGCTGCAGCTGGTGAGGGTAGGGGTAGGAAGGGCCCCCGTCATGGGTTGCCAGCACATGCAACAATTTATTCACCCTGGCTGTGACTGTTGCATAGGTCCAGCCCCTGGTACCTTAAACCAGCCCTGCCCCAAGCCAAAGCCCTTGCCTCTGTCAAACAGCAGCAGCAGAACCAATGTCCACTGTGTCCAATGTTTGCACCTCCTGTTTCCTCAAGTGCAAGCAGAGATAACAGCTGTGTCTAGCCTGTTGCAAAGAACTTGTTGATGCAATTATTGCCTGCTGTGCTAAATTGGTGGCAACCGCAACCGCATTGAGAAAGTGCTTGAGCTGACTTTTCAGATTTTGGTCAAAAGTGGGTACGCCCCTGTGGTCACCTGAGTTAGGGTGCATGGAATGGAACTTCTCCCATTTATCAGCAAGCTTTCCTTGGCTTTACAGTACCATGTCACTAGCTGCAGTCATGCATGCTCTGCACAGCAGGCCCCACATTAGCTATCCCTGCAATGCTGAGCATTGCTACAGGCAGCAAAAAGTGTGGTTTTCAACATGGATGCTACCCCTGCTGGAGGGGCCCTGCTTCTGGCAATCTTACCATAAGCTTCAAGGTCACTGCCAAGGATTCAGTATTAACAGAAGCTGGTGTGCTTTGCATGCCAGTTTGATGGTAGGAAGCTTCCTTCTACATGCTGCAATCAGCGGCGGGCGAGACGGGCCTATGCTGCAAGGCTGTCACCCACGCTGTCACCACCACTTTGGAGGACTGTTTTCTTTGTCACCTGTCACTGCTTGAAACAAGGTCTAGCATACCACAGAGTTGTTCACTGGGCCAGGCTTGTTGTAAAACAAGACATGTTACGCATATCCCTTCGGTGCAGCACCACCTTCTAGACCCGACGTGCCCTTGCTACTGCTGTTTTAACACTTTCCACCAGATCTTGCCATGATAGTGCTAGCAGATCTCTCAACAACCTCCTCAAAGCATATGTTTTTATTCAGCACCGCTCCCCCTTTCTACAATACCACATCGGCTATGCCAATCATGCTCCACCTGCAGAGAACAGCAGCTCGCTACATGTGCTGGGGGTATACCCTGCTTTGGGGGCGCCAGATATGCCCTTTGGGTATTCCGCATGGCACAGGCAGCTTCAGAGACAGCCCCTGCTCCAGCTGTAATGTCCTATGGCATGTGCTACCAGGGGAAGTGTGCAAGTGAAGGTATCTCAGTTGTTGGTATTTGCTTAGTGTACTGCTGCAGCTGGTGAGGGTAGGGGTAGGAAGGGCCCCCGTCATGGGTTGCCAGCACATGCAACAATTTATTCACCCTGGCTGTGACTGTTGCATAGGTCCAGCCCCTGGTACCTTAAACCAGCCCTGCCCCAAGCCAAAGCCCTTGCCTCTGTCAAACAGCAGCAGCAGAACCAATGTCCACTGTGTCCAATGTTTGCACCTCCTGTTTCCTCAAGTGCAAGCAGAGATAACAGCTGTGTCTAGCCTGTTGCAAAGAACTTGTTGATGCAATTATTGCCTGCTGTGCTAAATTGGTGGCAACCGCAACCGCATTGAGAAAGTGCTTGAGCTGACTTTTCAGATTTTGGTCAAAAGTGGGTACGCCCCTGTGGTCACCTGAGTTAGGGTGCATGGAATGGAACTTCTCCCATTTATCAGCAAGCTTTCCTTGGCTTTACAGTACCATGTCACTAGCTGCAGTCATGCATGCTCTGCACAGCAGGCCCCACATTAGCTATCCCTGCAATGCTGAGCATTGCTACAGGCAGCAAAAAGTGTGGTTTTCAACATGGATGCTACCCCTGCTGGAGGGGCCCTGCTTCTGGCAATCTTACCATAAGCTTCAAGGTCACTGCCAAGGATTCAGTATTAACAGAAGCTGGTGTGCTTTGCATGCCAGTTTGATGGTAGGAAGCTTCCTTCTACATGCTGCAATCAGCGGCGGGCGAGACGGGCCTATGCTGCAAGGCTGTCACCCACGCTGTCACCACCACTTTGGAGGACTGTTTTCTTTGTCACCTGTCACTGCTTGAAACAAGGTCTAGCATACCACAGAGTTGTTCACTGGGCCAGGCTTGTTGTAAAACAAGACATGTTACGCATATCCCTTCGGTGCAGCACCACCTTCTAGACCCGACGTGCCCTTGCTACTGCTGTTTTAACACTTTCCACCAGATCTTGCCATGATAGTGCTAGCAGATCTCTCAACAACCTCCTCAAAGCATATGTTTTTATTCAGCACCGCTCCCCCTTTCTACAATACCACATCGGCTATGCCAATCATGCTCCACCTGCAGAGAACAGCAGCTCGCTACATGTGCTGGGGGTATACCCTGCTTTGGGGGCGCCAGATATGCCCTTTGGGTATTCCGCATGGCACAGGCAGCTTCAGAGACAGCCCCTGCTCCAGCTGTAATGTCCTATGGCATGTGCTACCAGGGGAAGTGTGCAAGTGAAGGTATCTCAGTTGTTGGTATTTGCTTAGTGTACTGCTGCAGCTGGTGAGGGTAGGGGTAGGAAGGGCCCCCGTCATGGGTTGCCAGCACATGCAACAATTTATTCACCCTGGCTGTGACTGTTGCATAGGTCCAGCCCCTGGTACCTTAAACCAGCCCTGCCCCAAGCCAAAGCCCTTGCCTCTGTCAAACAGCAGCAGCAGAACCAATGTCCACTGTGTCCAATGTTTGCACCTCCTGTTTCCTCAAGTGCAAGCAGAGATAACAGCTGTGTCTAGCCTGTTGCAAAGAACTTGTTGATGCAATTATTGCCTGCTGTGCTAAATTGGTGGCAACCGCAACCGCATTGAGAAAGTGCTTGAGCTGACTTTTCAGATTTTGGTCAAAAGTGGGTACGCCCCTGTGGTCACCTGAGTTAGGGTGCATGGAATGGAACTTCTCCCATTTATCAGCAAGCTTTCCTTGGCTTTACAGTACCATGTCACTAGCTGCAGTCATGCATGCTCTGCACAGCAGGCCCCACATTAGCTATCCCTGCAATGCTGAGCATTGCTACAGGCAGCAAAAAGTGTGGTTTTCAACATGGATGCTACCCCTGCTGGAGGGGCCCTGCTTCTGGCAATCTTACCATAAGCTTCAAGGTCACTGCCAAGGATTCAGTATTAACAGAAGCTGGTGTGCTTTGCATGCCAGTTTGATGGTAGGAAGCTTCCTTCTACATGCTGCAATCAGCGGCGGGCGAGACGGGCCTATGCTGCAAGGCTGTCACCCACGCTGTCACCACCACTTTGGAGGACTGTTTTCTTTGTCACCTGTCACTGCTTGAAACAAGGTCTAGCATACCACAGAGTTGTTCACTGGGCCAGGCTTGTTGTAAAACAAGACATGTTACGCATATCCCTTCGGTGCAGCACCACCTTCTAGACCCGACGTGCCCTTGCTACTGCTGTTTTAACACTTTCCACCAGATCTTGCCATGATAGTGCTAGCAGATCTCTCAACAACCTCCTCAAAGCATATGTTTTTATTCAGCACCGCTCCCCCTTTCTACAATACCACATCGGCTATGCCAATCATGCTCCACCTGCAGAGAACAGCAGCTCGCTACATGTGCTGGGGGTATACCCTGCTTTGGGGGCGCCAGATATGCCCTTTGGGTATTCCGCATGGCACAGGCAGCTTCAGAGACAGCCCCTGCTCCAGCTGTAATGTCCTATGGCATGTGCTACCAGGGGAAGTGTGCAAGTGAAGGTATCTCAGTTGTTGGTATTTGCTTAGTGTACTGCTGCAGCTGGTGAGGGTAGGGGTAGGAAGGGCCCCCGTCATGGGTTGCCAGCACATGCAACAATTTATTCACCCTGGCTGTGACTGTTGCATAGGTCCAGCCCCTGGTACCTTAAACCAGCCCTGCCCCAAGCCAAAGCCCTTGCCTCTGTCAAACAGCAGCAGCAGAACCAATGTCCACTGTGTCCAATGTTTGCACCTCCTGTTTCCTCAAGTGCAAGCAGAGATAACAGCTGTGTCTAGCCTGTTGCAAAGAACTTGTTGATGCAATTATTGCCTGCTGTGCTAAATTGGTGGCAACCGCAACCGCATTGAGAAAGTGCTTGAGCTGACTTTTCAGATTTTGGTCAAAAGTGGGTACGCCCCTGTGGTCACCTGAGTTAGGGTGCATGGAATGGAACTTCTCCCATTTATCAGCAAGCTTTCCTTGGCTTTACAGTACCATGTCACTAGCTGCAGTCATGCATGCTCTGCACAGCAGGCCCCACATTAGCTATCCCTGCAATGCTGAGCATTGCTACAGGCAGCAAAAAGTGTGGTTTTCAACATGGATGCTACCCCTGCTGGAGGGGCCCTGCTTCTGGCAATCTTACCATAAGCTTCAAGGTCACTGCCAAGGATTCAGTATTAACAGAAGCTGGTGTGCTTTGCATGCCAGTTTGATGGTAGGAAGCTTCCTTCTACATGCTGCAATCAGCGGCGGGCGAGACGGGCCTATGCTGCAAGGCTGTCACCCACGCTGTCACCACCACTTTGGAGGACTGTTTTCTTTGTCACCTGTCACTGCTTGAAACAAGGTCTAGCATACCACAGAGTTGTTCACTGGGCCAGGCTTGTTGTAAAACAAGACATGTTACGCATATCCCTTCGGTGCAGCACCACCTTCTAGACCCGACGTGCCCTTGCTACTGCTGTTTTAACACTTTCCACCAGATCTTGCCATGATAGTGCTAGCAGATCTCTCAACAACCTCCTCAAAGCATATGTTTTTATTCAGCACCGCTCCCCCTTTCTACAATACCACATCGGCTATGCCAATCATGCTCCACCTGCAGAGAACAGCAGCTCGCTACATGTGCTGGGGGTATACCCTGCTTTGGGGGCGCCAGATATGCCCTTTGGGTATTCCGCATGGCACAGGCAGCTTCAGAGACAGCCCCTGCTCCAGCTGTAATGTCCTATGGCATGTGCTACCAGGGGAAGTGTGCAAGTGAAGGTATCTCAGTTGTTGGTATTTGCTTAGTGTACTGCTGCAGCTGGTGAGGGTAGGGGTAGGAAGGGCCCCCGTCATGGGTTGCCAGCACATGCAACAATTTATTCACCCTGGCTGTGACTGTTGCATAGGTCCAGCCCCTGGTACCTTAAACCAGCCCTGCCCCAAGCCAAAGCCCTTGCCTCTGTCAAACAGCAGCAGCAGAACCAATGTCCACTGTGTCCAATGTTTGCACCTCCTGTTTCCTCAAGTGCAAGCAGAGATAACAGCTGTGTCTAGCCTGTTGCAAAGAACTTGTTGATGCAATTATTGCCTGCTGTGCTAAATTGGTGGCAACCGCAACCGCATTGAGAAAGTGCTTGAGCTGACTTTTCAGATTTTGGTCAAAAGTGGGTACGCCCCTGTGGTCACCTGAGTTAGGGTGCATGGAATGGAACTTCTCCCATTTATCAGCAAGCTTTCCTTGGCTTTACAGTACCATGTCACTAGCTGCAGTCATGCATGCTCTGCACAGCAGGCCCCACATTAGCTATCCCTGCAATGCTGAGCATTGCTACAGGCAGCAAAAAGTGTGGTTTTCAACATGGATGCTACCCCTGCTGGAGGGGCCCTGCTTCTGGCAATCTTACCATAAGCTTCAAGGTCACTGCCAAGGATTCAGTATTAACAGAAGCTGGTGTGCTTTGCATGCCAGTTTGATGGTAGGAAGCTTCCTTCTACATGCTGCAATCAGCGGCGGGCGAGACGGGCCTATGCTGCAAGGCTGTCACCCACGCTGTCACCAC
Organism: Pseudopediastrum boryanum; assembly: GCA_963556185.1. Lineage (NCBI taxonomy): Eukaryota > Viridiplantae > Chlorophyta > Chlorophyceae > Sphaeropleales > Hydrodictyaceae > Pseudopediastrum > Pseudopediastrum boryanum. The sequence continues at coordinate 4,313,613 of OY744511.1, read as the reverse complement.
CACTTTGGAGGACTGTTTTCTTTGTCACCTGTCACTGCTTGAAACAAGGTCTAGCATACCACAGAGTTGTTCACTGGGCCAGGCTTGTTGTAAAACAAGACATGTTACGCATATCCCTTCGGTGCAGCACCACCTTCTAGACCCGACGTGCCCTTGCTACTGCTGTTTTAACACTTTCCACCAGATCTTGCCATGATAGTGCTAGCAGATCTCTCAACAACCTCCTCAAAGCATATGTTTTTATTCAGCACCGCTCCCCCTTTCTACAATACCACATCGGCTATGCCAATCATGCTCCACCTGCAGAGAACAACAGCTCGCTACATGTGCTGGGGGTATACCCTGCTTTGGGGGCGCCAGATATGCCCTTTGGGTATTCCGCATGGCACAGGCAGCTTCAGAGACAGCCCCTGCTCCAGCTGTAATGTCCTATGGCATGTGCTACCAGGGGAAGTGTGCAAGTGAAGGTATCTCAGTTGTTGGTATTTGCTTAGTGTACTGCTGCAGCTGGTGAGGGTAGGGGTAGGAAGGGCCCCCGTCATGGGTTGCCAGCACATGCAACAATTTATTCACCCTGGCTGTGACTGTTGCATAGGTCCAGCCCCTGGTACCTTAAACCAGCCCTGCCCCAAGCCAAAGCCCTTGCCTCTGTCAAACAGCAGCAGCAGAACCAATGTCCACAGTTGGTTGCAAAAGTTTTGGCCGGAACATAAGGCTGGGGTTTAAGCAGCAGCAGCAAGACCTGATTTACAACCATTTATGTTTAAGAAAGTAAACAGGCAGAGCATCAATGTGCTGCAGTTAGTATGCCCAAGTGGTACCACAAGTAGCCTCGCACGCGAGACGTCCCGAGTTCGAGCCCCGGGCGTGCCCTATAAATATACTATATAAAAGCCAGCCAGCCAGCCTTAGCCTTAGCCGCAGACGCAGACCAGCAAGCCTCCCCCCTGTTCCTATAGCCCTCCTGGTTTTTTTAACCTGGCTCTCCCCTTCCACCTCTGCCCCTCCTGTGGTTGCCAGCCCCACACCCCATCTGCTCCCCTCCCACAGCCCTCTCAGCTCAGCCTTGCACTTGCCCCAACTTCTCGCATGCCCTGCCTACCCCCACCTGCCCTGCCATTGAACTGGTATAGCCCCTGCACCTGCTTCACACCTGGTCTATATGCTACTGCCCCTAAACAGTAAAGAAAGGGCACCTGTGCCTGCTGGCAGTTCTCAGCATTTACCCCCTTAAAAAGCAGCAAAAATGCCTCCGCTGTCTCCCTTGCAAGACCCCTGCTTTTCTCAGCAGCCAAGCAACACAGAGCAACAGAGATGCTGACCGCACCCATTGGTGACAACCTGGACCTCATACAGAAGCTGCCTGTGCAAGAGAGCAATGAACGGCCATGCCATTTCACAGAAGCAGACCATTTCCTAACAAAATCTGAGTTTTGGGCCAAAACTTTTGCAACCAACTGTATAATGGGTGACCGTCGTACCGCTTGGCTGTTTGGTCTTTTAGAATCTTCCCTCTCCTAGATGGAAGAACGAGCACAACTAGACACTCCAGAACAACTAGTGGTTCATCGCCTACCAATGTCCTTTGCGGCGAGCATTCTGGCCCAATATCAGACATACGGGACACGCTGGATGTGCAAGGTACAAGACGTCAACCACCTCTCCCTATTGGGCTGCACGGGTGATTTGGAGATACATAAGGCATTATACAGGTTTCATCGAATCACTTGTGCTTACTGAGGCAAAGAGATTAGCGACGACAAGTAGGTCGAAGGGTACTTGCGAACACGGAGCTTTGTTTAAAGGACGTCTACAACAAACACTCTCAAGCCACACCAGTGGCATCATGCTCGTTGCTTATACTGGGTTGGAAGTAGCCGACGGTGACCTTGATGCGATTATTGACTGAAGTCCTCACCCGCCCAAGCCATGTGCAGGTCGGCAGCTTTGACCTGGCACTAACAACATGAGACTGTCACAGTGCAGTGCACCATCCGATCCATCGCCAAACCAGTCACATGCTGGCAAACTCACAGTATAGTGCTTCAAATGCTTCAAATCCACGTTGGGTGGGCCTGCTGAATGTATTTACGGATGTAATAGCATCCCACGTTGTACCCTTTGACTTCTGAAAATCTTCTGATGCACATCGATCTGGCTACATGACTGCCCCAAATGAAGCTGCTACAGCACCCTCTTGAGCTGAACTATCACATACAAGCACTAAAGGGTACCCACCGGCAGGAAAAAGCAAGGCCCACAGAATCGAATGGCTGAGACTTGTCCTGGGTTGACTCACTCAATGTATGTGCATGACCTATGTGCATATGCATGCCTAAACCAATTGTAGCTCCGTTCTTAACGCCATTGTTTTTTAGGTTTATGCAGGTGCATGCCATTTGTTTCCCCAATAGTTCACTACTAACTCAGGGGCCCAGGCTAGGCCTGACCACAGGTCCTCTGCAGGGCAATTGTCGCATAGACAGTGTAAAGCCCCCCTGCTGCAGTCTGAGATTGATGCCATAAAATCGATGAAGTACATGCTTGCGGACTGCTAGGGCAAGCACTGGCATGTAGCCCTGCCAGTCCGTCCCATGCCATGACCATGGTTGGCCGCAAGCACTTGCGTCAATTGAGCGATACGCCTATTGCACGTCTGACCATTGTGTCAATAAACACAGACAAGACATGCATGCAGAATGCTAGGGACAGAGCTGCTTGCTGGCAGGAGTTATTCTGCCCGCCAGTCCGGCCCGTGGTCGCCCGGAGGAACTTGCGTAAAGATAGAGAAAAGCCTCTTGCACATCTGACCATTCTGTCAGGAACCACATAAAAGACATGCCTGCAGAACTGTTGCAAAGAACTTGTTGATGCAATTATTGCCTGCTGTGCTAAATTGGTGGCAACCGCAACCGCATTGAGAAAGTGCTTGAGCTGACTTTTCAGATTTTGGTCAAAAGTGGGTACGCCCCTGTGGTCACCTGAGTTAGGGTGCATGGAATGGAACTTCTCCCATTTATCAGCAAGCTTTCCTTGGCTTTACAGTACCATGTCACTAGCTGCAGTCATGCATGCTCTGCACAGCAGGCCCCACATTAGCTATCCCTGCAATGCTGAGCATTGCTACAGGCAGCAAAAAGTGTGGTTTTCAACATGGATGCTTCCCCTGCTGGAGGGGCCCTGCTTCTGGCAATCTTACCATAAGCTTCAAGGTCACTGCCAAGGATTCAGTATTAACAGAAGCTGGTGTGCTTTGCATGCCAGTTTGATGGTAGGAAGCTTCCTTCTACATGCTGCAATCAGCGGCGGGCGAGACGGGCCTATGCTGCAAGGCTGTCACCCACGCTGTCACCACCACTTTGGAGGACTGTTTTTTTTGTCACCTGTCACTGCTTGAAACAAGGTCTAGCATACCACAGAGTTGTTCACTGGGCCAGGCTTGTTGTAAAACAAGACATGTTACGCTTATCCCTTCGGTGCAGCACCACCTTCTAGACCCGACGTGCCCTTGCTACTGCTGTTTTAACACTTTCCACCAGATCTTGCCATGATAGTGCTAGCAGATCTCTCAACAACCTCCTCAAAGCATATGTTTTTATTCAGCACCGCTCCCCCTTTCTACAATACCACATCGGCTATGCCAATCATGCTCCACCTGCAGAGAACAGCAGCTCGCTACATGTGCTGGGGGTATACCCTGCTTTGGGGGCGCCAGATATGCCCTTTGGGTATTCCGCATGGCACAGGCAGCTTCAGAGACAGCCCCTGCTCCAGCTGTAATGTCCTATGGCATGTGCTACCAGGGGAAGTGTGCAAGTCAAGGTATCTCAGTTGTTGGTATTTGCTTAGTGTACTGCTGCAGCTGGTGAGGGTAGGGGTAGGAAGGGCCCCCGTCATGGGTTGCCAGCACATGCAACAATTTATTCACCCTGGCTGTGACTGTTGCATAGGTCCAGCCCCTGGTACCTTAAACCAGCCCTGCCCCAAGCCAAAGCCCTTGCCTCTGTCAAACAGCAGCAGCAGAACCAATGTCCACAGTGTCCAATGTTTGCACCTCCTGTTTCCTCAAGTGCAAGCAGAGATAACAGCTGTGTCTAGCCTGTTGCAAAGAACTTGTTGATGCAATTATTGCCTGCTGTGCTAAATTGGTGGCAACCGCAACCGCATTGAGAAAGTGCTTGAGCTGACTTTTCAGATTTTGGTCAAAAGTGGGTACGCCCCTGTGGTCACCTGAGTTAGGGTGCATGGAATGGAACTTCTCCCATTTATCAGCAAGCTTTCCTTGGCTTTACAGTACCATGTCACTAGCTGCAGTCATGCATGCTCTGCACAGCAGGCCCCACATTAGCTATCCCTGCAATGCTGAGCATTGCTACAGGCAGCAAAAAGTGTGGTTTTCAACATGGATGCTTCCCCTGCTGGAGGGGCCCTGCTTCTGGCAATCTTACCATAAGCTTCAAGGTCACTGCCAAGGATTCAGTATTAACAGAAGCTGGTGTGCTTTGCATGCCAGTTTGATGGTAGGAAGCTTCCTTCTACATGCTGCAATCAGCGGCGGGCGAGACGGGCCTATGCTGCAAGGCTGTCACCCACGCTGTCACCACCACTTTGGAGGACTGTTTTCTTTGTCACCTGTCACTGCTTGAAACAAGGTCTAGCATACCACAGAGTTGTTCACTGGGCCAGGCTTGTTGTAAAACAATACATGTTACGCATATCCCTTCGGTGCAGCACCACCTTCTAGACCCGACGTGCCCTTGCTACTGCTGTTTTAACACTTTCCACCAGATCTTGCCATGATAGTGCTAGCAGATCTCTCAACAACCTCCTCAAAGCATATGTTTTTATTCAGCACCGCTCCCCCTTTCTACAATACCACATCGGCTATGCCAATCATGCTCCACCTGCAGAGAACAGCAGCTCGCTACATGTGCTGGGGGTATACCCTGCTTTGGGGGCGCCAGATATGCCCTTTGGGTATTCCGCATGGCACAGGCAGCTTCAGAGACAGCCCCTGCTCCAGCTGTAATGTCCTATGGCATGTGCTACCAGGGGAAGTGTGCAAGTCAAGGTATCTCAGTTGTTGGTATTTGCTTAGTGTACTGCTGCAGCTGGTGAGGGTAGGGGTAGGAAGGGCCCCCGTCATGGGTTGCCAGCACATGCAACAATTTATTCACCCTGGCTGTGACTGTTGCATAGGTCCAGCCCCTGGTACCTTAAACCAGCCCTGCCCCAAGCCAAAGCCCTTGCCTCTGTCAAACAGCAGCAGCAGAACCAATGTCCACAGTTGGTTGCAAAAGTTTTGGCCGGAACATAAGGCTGGGGTTTAAGCAGCAGCAGCAAGACCTGATTTACAACCATTTATGTTTAAGAAAGTAAACAGGCAGAGCATCAATGTGCTGCAGTTGGTATGCCCAAGTGGTACCACAAGTAGCCTCGCACGCGAGACGTCCCGAGTTCGAGCCCCGGGCGTGCCCTATAAATATACTATATAAAAGCCAGCCAGCCAGCCTTAGCCTTAGCCGCAGACGCAGACCAGCAAGCCTCCCCCCTGTTCCTATAGCCCTCCTGCTTTTTTTAACCTGGCTCTCCCCTTCCACCTCTGCCCCTCCTGTGGTTGCCAGCCCCACACCCCATCTGCTCCCCTCCCACAGCCCTCTCAGCTCAGCCTTGCACTTGCCCCAACTTCTCGCATGCCCTGCCTACCCCCACCTGCCCTGCCATTGAACTGGTATAGCCCCTGCACCTGCTTCACACCTGGTCTATATGCTACTGCCCCTAAACAGTAAAGAAAGGGCACCTGTGCCTGCTGGCAGTTCTCAGCATTTAGCCCCTTAAAAAGCAGCAAAAATGCCTCCGCTGTCTCCCTTGCAAGACCCCTGCTTTTCTCAGCAGCCAAGCAACACAGAGCAACAGAGATGCTGACCGCACCCATTGGTGACAACCTGGACCTCATACAGAAGCTGCCTGTGCAAGAGAGCAATGAACGGCCATGCCATTTCACAGAAGCAGACCATTTCCTAACAAAATCTGAGTTTTGGGCCAAAACTTTTGCAACCAACTGTAGAACGGTAATCATGCAAGGTTACCTCGGCTATACATCCCAGCAGACAAGCGGGCATGGGCATCATGGGCATCACCATGCCCTCATTATCAACCCCGTTAGAGCAGCAATTTTTTTAGAAGACATTGTACCCGTAGGGAGTGCTGCCCATGGGCTCCCTGAAAGAGAGCCCCACTTGCATTGGAAACAACTGGAATGACTGCCAACATACAAGCCCTTTTGTGTAATAGGTCAACCACGTCCGCCATGCCCTGCAAAAATTAGTCTGTGCCAACATATCACCCAATGTATGAGGAGCAGCAGCTGCTCCGGATGTGAGAAAACCTCCAGTACAACTACTTGGCTCGTTGCTGCAGAAGACAATCTGCTCATCGCCATAGCCAGCGTCTACCTCATGGTCAACAAACGGACTTGGAATGCACCAACCAAAGCCCAATATCCCGCTTGACCTGCAGCTTGAAAAACCCCCAGCCTTCCAACGTTCCAATTTGCTGCTGCTCTTTAGCCCTAGCCGTCACCTAGCCTCCCGCAAACTGTCAACATCGACTGCCAATAGCCCCAGAAGCCCATCACGACCCCTAAGCAGGGAACCTGATTCAGCCTCATGCAACCCCATAAGATTCCACCAGTTTGCCGATGGTGCTGCCGTATTCATGCTCCCCGGCACCCTCTTTTGCTAGCTAGTGCTGCGGGTGCGCTTTGGACCAGTATATCTTCAGCGCATGCTACAGTCCTTCTTCAGCGCATGTTACAGTCTGATAGCACTGGGGCATCCAATGGAAAAGCAATCATATACAGCTGCGCAAGACATACATGGCCACCAAAAATCCCATCATTCTCATGCTTGCATTACTGCTCAATACATACATGAGCATACCCTGTAAGGTCCTTGCCACATACTCAAATTGCCCTTATCTGACTCACAAACTCTCGAAAACTTCAGTCCCTGCACCACCAGTCAGAAATGCAGGCTGAAGGTGCTCTTTCACTGTTTTGGCAGGTAGAAATGCCACCCCCTCCCCCTCCCTGCGAACCCCCTACGGCCCCCCTGGTCATTTCCAACAATATGACCAATGTCCCATACCCATTGTTCTGAGGTTGGCTTGCCTTTGCACATATAGACCTGACCCTTGGCAATACTGCCATGAGGCCTGCTGTGCAATTCCGCCTGGTCAACTTCCTATCTTGCACTTTCCTTGAAGCCTGCTTTTACAGAGGACCCCATCCTGGTGCCAGGCTTTGATATGCCACCAGCGTAAGTGAAGCAAGACGGAACATACCCTACTGTCACTGCCTTTCCTCCTGCTGTGCCTCACATCTCATCCTACTGACAAGAAAACCCCAATCAGACCCTTCAGGTACGGTCATGCTGATGGGTGGTCAGCATCCATTCGACAAACAGCTACAACAACAACATGAACTTTGAAACCACCAGTACACTTCTCATTGTGCCAAACCATCAGCACTCCCTTGCAAGAGAGCGGTAAGAGCTGACAAGTGCTCTGCCTGCTGCAGCACCCAACTTGACCTCGGCCCTACAAACTACCAGACTTCCCACAGTTGTGCCCAGGTGGCATGCAGCACTTCAACACCATGTGCCTCACAAAGCCCAACCATAATGTATCCTCCCCATCCATTTCCAAAATTAACATGTTGCAGGAACAGGATTACCAGAGCCAGACGTAGCCAGATCCAGAGTCACGTGCTTATGGCATAAAAACGTACATGGTTTGCACATTGTGTAAACGGGCATGCACATATACACAAGTTGTATCAGTGGCCTCTGCAGCTCATTACTCAAAGACATAGGAGCACCTGCCGCAGGGAAGAAGGGTGCCCCACAGTATGGCTGAATGCTCGCTGCCCTGGGCTAAGTCACTCAATTGCAAAGGATGCAAGCCTGGGTCATGCAAGGTCAGAAACAAAAGCTCTGCCAAAGCAGATAACTAAGCTGCAGGGGTTCCACACGCCCCCACGATATCCAGCCTTGTCAACAGTCTCACACCAGCCACACTCCTCAAGACATCGTAGGAAGCACTGACACAGGCTCCCTGCAGGACCAAAAGTGTTCCCCCATCACATCAATCAGCAGACAGCATCACACAAAGATAACCGGCGTTTTTGCACCACACACATTTCGTAGCGAGGGCAACCTCCTCTAAACTCCATTCAAGCATAACACCGATGATCTTTCTCTGAATGCGGAGTACTGATAGTGGCATTGTAAACTTGCTAAAGCAGCAGATCCAACTCCAAGCTGCTTATAGACAGGCCAGACGTCTGTCGACTCTGTCTGCGCCGGGCATGGGACTACCATGCTCCTGCTAGCAGTGATGCACAAGGGCCCATATGGCCAAAGGCACTGAGACACTGTGCCATAAGAGTGAGCCGATGACGCACAGCCTTCACTAGACTGACGATACAAGGGCATGCGACTGGCACCTAAGCAACAAGCTGTAGAGCAATCGATACTCAGTCGATGGGCCTCAGGACAATGCAGCATCCATCACTCCCCTTTATGCGCGCTCTGAATGCCCTCCACACCTCAGTGGTTAGACGCCCATCGCTAACATGCAGCAACCTCAACTTAGTAAGACCATTAGCTAGGCAATCCAGGGAGCCTTCAGGGGCTGCTGGCAGCATTGCTGTCCTGCTCGCCACCCGCAGCTCGCACAAGCCCGTGAGAGGAGACAGCTTGCCAAGGTCAGCAGCTGTCACCTCGCAGCGGCACAGACTGAGAATAGTAAGCTGAGTGAGATCTGCCAGCAAGAAGCACTGGCCTTGCAAGTAACACCCAGACAAGGTTAAGGACTGCAGCCTAGCCGCAACCCGGGGCTGCAGGGGGGTCAACAGCTGTGGCAGCTTGTGTGCACGTAGGAGCCCATGCGGTGAAGCAATCTCAAGCACCTCCAGGTTCGCCCCTGAACGCTGCAGGAACGCTGCTGCTGGTGTCCTCAGCTGTGCTAATGCCAGTGGCAAGAACCGTCACTTTGGGGCCTAAGTTTGCTAGGATGTGTGCTGACACCTTCACATCCTCCAACCTCAGCACGCTCAGCTGCGAAAGGCTGGCTGTGATCGCACGGATGCTCTCGCTGCTCATACCCTTGCCCAACCAGATTGAGGTATGGGAGAGATCCAGGCTCGTCAGTCCCGTCAACTTGGTGCTCACCTCCATAATCATGCTGTTGGTGTCAGGGCCGGATATACTGGAACTACTAGAGATGTCCAAGGACCTCGACTGTGTCTGTGCTGAGAGTGACGATACCGTGTCAGGGGGAAGGTGACAGGAGGTAAACGCGAGAGTGGTGAGATGGTTGAGACGTGGGAGTCGTACATCACAGAGTGTGCGCGAACGTGTCCCTTGGAACTGTAGATTCTCCAGCTGGTTTGCTGCAGTGCTGACAGCAGTCTGCAGGAGCTGCTTGGGTACAAGGCTAGCACCATTGTTTCGAAAAGCAGCGAAAGACACTCTGAAATGCGTCAAGTTGGACCCATTCCTCCCCACCCAAGAGATCAGGCTCTCCCCAGCAGCTTCTGTCTTGACTTCAACATCAATGCTGCTGCTACAGCTGACAGACAAAGTGTGCCATAAGCGGCATACGAGGGGAGCGATGCCATACTGGTGGCGCTGGTCAAGCTGCTTGAAGGCCTGCTGCAGGACTGCATCGCAGAGCTCAGTGGGCAAGTCGCTGAAATAGCAGCCTGTGCTGTCCATAGCAGGCACAATCTGTAGGAATGAGCAGAAAGTGAAGGGCTTGTCAACAGCATGCTTCAACCCAAGCTCTAGAGAGGGCTTGTGCAGAAGGAGAAACTCTAAACCCATGAACTGTCCACAGTGTAGGGCAAAAGGGACATGGAGTAATCCAGTAACATCAGTAGACATATGTCTTCAGGTGGAGACCTGTTGCATGCACCTCCGCATTTCTATGCAAAGTTGGCCAAAGTGCAGTGAATGAGGATGGCAAATCATACTTTGTCACTTCAAGCTAGTAAACAGAAGCATTTCGTTGATGCCTGAGAAGTGCTTCTGCGTTTAGCTTACTAAGTTCCGTGATGCTTCTGCACAGCGCTCCTGTCCTCAATCACCTGAGGACATAGTTCCTTACCTGGACCTGGGGTTGCATGGCACCTCCCCTCTCCCTGAAGGAAGCAGTCCTGCATCTCCTTTTGGCTTCCCCAGCCATGTTGACTTGACCCTATGCGAGCACTGATCCACCCAGAGCAATCAATCGTTGATTCCAGTCTTTCCTGCATAAACCACATTGGAAAACTTCCAATATGTTGACACATATCAAGAACAATGCAACCCGCGATGCGCACTGGGCTCTGGAAACCCATGTTCAATGCAAGCTTCTGAGGAAGAAGACCGGCTGCCAACAGGTCTGGAATACCCGGGTTGCTCATGTAGAGTCTATACCTGCTGCCTGAGGGAAGGCGCCCCTCTTGGCCATGCAGTTTAGCTTATCCACAACTCCTAGCTTGCTTTCTTGCACCACATGGCTCATGCCAGGAACTAAAGAGCACAGGGTCCTTTGGGCCACCATGGGAACTGCTCAAGATGCTGGAACCATGAAACCGCGCACTCACCCTGTTTGTGGGACACTCGTTACTCTGTCAGTGGGACGTGAGTAGCGCCTTCTGCTGTTGTAGGCAGGTCAAGGCTGCTCAGGCCTGCACATGAAGATGCGGGGAAGGCCACGTGATCACCTCCGCCATGTTCTTTAGCAACCCCCCTCTATGCATTACTCTGCGCATGAAGCATGAGTAAGGCCTGACAGAGAGATAGAGTTGGGACTCCGTGGCCGTGGTCTAACAACCTCCATTTCCACACGGTCTCCGTACCCACAGGGAATCTTGCCCTTTTCCTGAGCGCGCTTGGTGAAGTTCGGCCTTATGACACGACGTGCTTTATAAACGCGGGCGGTGCCGGACAAACAGCAGCCGATTCTTTTCACTTGACATCGACACAAAGAGCGGACGTAGGCATTCTTACGTACGGCAGCAGAAACATGCTTACGAACGGCAGTCTTGCCTTGTATTATGAACCAAATCTGGGGTATCGCATCTATGTCAAATCACACATAGAACAGGAGGAATAACTATTGAGGGTGACCACAAAGCTGTACCAGCAGCACCGGCATCAAGGCAGTACGAGCGTTCGGGCACTCTGTTGACTGAGCTCGTTTATGCCGGACCAAAACAAGTGAATGATGAAGGAGTGAAGTATAGGTGCACAAAGCGGCTGCAGGGGCGGCAGCAGCTATTCTGCACCTAGCTGCTGACGTCTAATGCCATGTGTAACGTCCTGAAGCCGGTTCCACAACCTCCTCTGGAACCAGAACTAGACTTGAACAAGGCCTCTGGAACCAAACTTTTCTGGGGGAGACCATGCCATGTCGATGCGCAGCATGGACCCAAGCAGGAGGCGGGGGTCCAGGGGGGAGGAACAGCCCCCCTGGTGGGGTCTGGGGCGAAGCCCCAGAAGCCAGCGATGATTTGTACTTATTAAAACCAATTGTACAATGGAAAATGCTATTCTTGCACTCAGTTGAGCACTCTACACTTTGTAATAAACTTGTTGGAACCAGCATGTGACATGTTGGCCAGAGGGTGGCCCAGGGCTGGAACCAGGAACTGACATGTTTGGCATCGCTGGAACCGCGGAACTGAGCACATTTTGCCCTGGAACCGGAACCTGGAACCGGCTTCAGGACGGTACATGTTAAGCACGCACGTCCAGACTTCCCCGGAAGCCGCTCCAAAAATGTTGCTGCATCACCCATGGTGCCCTTAATGGTAATGATTTCCGAGGCAGGACCTTCACTCGGTGGTCTCACTATGCTAGGATGATTGTCTTCTGCACCCCTTCAACATCCGCATTCAGAAGCATTGACAGAAGCCTTGCTATCTAGCCTTACTCCACCTGGTGAGTGCTGACACTAACCCGGAGGATACAGGACAGATACAAACCGAAAAGACCCACGCTTCTTACACTACATAATGCACCCGCAGTACATGCAGTACAGAAGACCAACCAGTGCTACATTCTCCTAGCCGCCACTTCTCTGCTGCAACTATGAACAGTACAAGTTGCTCCCCGTCAGTTACCTCAGCTGATAAGCGAAGATTAAGGGCCTCCACACACCAGCTGGAATTTGAAAGTAGCTGCTGATACCACCACTCATGCTGTGCCCGACTAAAAACAGTCCCCTTCAACAACAGTAATAGCATCAGCAAGGCACAGCCCTGGAACTTGTCCCTCCTAAATGCCCTCCAGGAAAAAATGCTATGGTTTGATAAACGATGGTGCGAAGTCCGAGCCACAAACAAAACTGCGGTGGTGCGAAGTCCGAGCCACAAACAAAAGACACCACACAAAAAGCACACACATCTCATAACAGGACTCTTCTTATGGTTAAGCCAACTGTAGAAATGCATTTTCATTATTCAAAGACACAGGAGCACCTGCTGCAGGCAGGGCACCCCACAGAATGGCTGAATGCTGCCCTGGGCTGAGTCACTTCATTGCGAAGGATGCAAGCCTGGTCACGCAAGGTCAAAAATTTAAGCCCTGCCAAAGCAGATAACTAAGCTGCAGGGGTTCCACACGCCCCCTCGATATCCGGCCTTGTCGACTGTGTAACAGCAGCCACAGTCCTCAAGACATCGTAGGAACCACTGCCAGGCCCCCTGCAGGACCAAAGCCTGATATACAGTGTTCCCCCATCACATCCATCAACTGACAGCATCACACAAAGATGACCAGAGTTTTGCACCACACACATTCCATAGACACATCAAAACAATTCGTAGCAAGGGTAACCTCCTCTAAACTCCCTTCTAGCATAAACCAAGACACGAATGATCTTTCTCTGAATGAGGATTACTGATAGTGGCATTGTAAACTTGCTAAAGCAGCAGATCGAACTCCAAGCTGCTCATAGACAGGCCAGACTCTGTCTGCGCCGGACATGGGACTACCATGCTCCTGTTAGCAGTGATCCCAAAGCCCCACATGCCCAAAGTCACTGAGACACTGTGCCATGGGGTTGAGACGATGACGCACAGCCTTCACTTTCACTGATAACATAATGGCATGCAACTGCACCTAAGCAACAAGCTGTATAGCAAGCAGTACTCAATCGATGGGCCTGAGGGCAATGCACCATTTATCACCCCCCACAATGCGCTCTCTGAATGCCCTCCGCACCTCAATGACTAGACAACTGTCGCTGACATGTAGCATTCTCAAATTTGCAAGCCCGTTGGCCAAGGAATCCAGAGAGCCTTCAGGAGCAGCTGGCGCCACACATGTGCTCACCATCTGCAGCTCATGCAAACCGTTGAGCGCAGACAGCTCCCCCAAATCAGCAACTGCCAGCTCGCACCTATGGAGACTGAGGACTTTGAGTTGAGTGAGACCTGCCACGAACAAGCACTGGCCTTGCAAGTTACACCAAGACAACTTTAAGGACTGCAGCCTAGGCGCAACCAGAAGCTGCAGCGGGGTCCACAGCCGTGCCAGCTGTAGGGCAAGTAGTTGCTGATGAGATGAAGCGATCTCAAGCACTTCCAGACTGCCCCATGAACGCTGCAACCATGTTATTGCTGCGTCCATGGTGTCCTCACCAGTGGTAATGCCGGCAGCAGGAACCTCCACTTGGGGGTCTAACTGTGCTAGGATGCTTGCTGGCACCTTCACACCCTCCAACCTCAGCACCTGCACTCGGGAGAAGCCGGCCGTGAGCGCACTGATGTTCTCGCCGCTCATGCCCCTGCCCAACCAGAGCGAAGTATGCGAGAGGTTGAGGCTCGTCAGTCCAGTCAACTTGGTGCTCAACTCCAGGATCATGCTGTCGGTGTCAAGGCTGGATATGCTCCTAGAGATATCCAAGGACCTCAGCTGCGTCAGTGCTGAGAGTGAAGATACCAACTCAGGGCGAAGGAGGCATGAACTGAGCGTGAAGGAGGTGAGATGGCTGAGAAGTGGGAACTGTACATCAGAGAGCGTCAGAGAACGTACCCCTTGGAAGCGTAGGCTTTTGAGCTGGTTCAGTGTGGTGTTGACAGCAGTCTGCAGGAGCTGCTGTGGTACAGGGCTAGCATCATTGTTCAGAAGAGCAGCGAAAGATACACTGAGGTGCTTCAAGTTGGAGCCGTTCTTCCTCACCCAAGAGGTCAGGCTCTGCCCAGCAGCTGGTGTCTTGGGCTTGACATCAAGGAGGCTGCTACAGCTGACAGCTCGGGTATGCCAAGAGCGACATACAAGGGAAACAATGCCACACAGATGGCGCTGATCAAGCTGCTCGAAGGCCTGCTGCAGGACTGCATCGTGGAGCTCGGTGGGCAAGTCGCTGAAATAGCAGCCTGTGCTGTCCATAGCAGGCACAATCTGTAGGAAAGAGCAGAAAGTGCAGGGCTTGTCAGCAGCATGCTTCAATTCAAGCTCTAGAGAAGGGCTTAAGCAAGAGGAGAAACTCTAAAACCCATAACCTGTCCACGTGTAGGGCAGAAGGGGCATGGAGTAAGCTTGTCCAATAACATCAGTAGACTTATGTCTTCAGGTGGAGACTTGTTGCATGCACCTCCGCAGTTCCATGCAGATCTGGCAGAAGTGCAATTGTGTAAAGGAGGATGGCAAATCACACCTTTTCACTTCATGCTAGTAAACAGAGATATTGTGAGTGATGCCTGAGAATTGCTTTTGAGTTCCATGCATGCTTCTAGTGCACAGGTCTCCTGTCCTCAATCACCTGACGAAACAGTTCCTTACCTGGACCTTGGGTTGCATGGCAACTCCCCTTCCACTGACTTCTCCCACAGTGCAGGATGCATTCCTGGGACTCCTTTTGGCTTCCCCAGCCATGTTGACTTGACCCTATGGAAGTACAGATCAACCCAGAAAGATCAATGCATTGATTGCAATCTTCCCTTCAGCGTGAAGCACGGGTCGAGACTTCCAATACGCTAAGGCATATCAAGCACTATGCAATCTGCGCTCCTCACTGGTGCTATGGAGACCCCGAGTTGCATGCAAGCTTCTGAGCAAGGCCATCAGCTGCCTGTGCCAATAGCTTTGGACTACCCTGGTTGCACATGTAGAGCTTAGCAGCAATATGATGCCTGAGGAAAGGCGTCCATGTGACCGCACTTTAGCTTAGCCACGACTTTTAGCTCGTTTGCTTGCACCACTTGACTCATGCCAGGAACCAAAGAGCACAGGGTATGAGTGGACCACCAAGGGAACTGCTAGACATGCTGGAACCATGGAACCACGCACTCACCCTGTTTGTGGGCTACTGTTGTACACTCTCGTTAGGAACCGTGAGTGGTGCCTTCTGCTGTTGTAGGCAGGTCAAAGTTGTTCCGGCCTGCAGATGCAGGTGCGGGGAAGGCCACGTGACCACCTCAGCCAGCTTCTTTAGCAACCTCCCTCTATGTAACACCCTGCGCATAAAGCATGCGTAAGGCCTGGCAGAAAGATAGAGTTGCAAACCTGTGGCCATGGTCTAACAACCCCATGGCCACAGATTCTTCGTACCTACAGGAAAGCTTGCTTTATTCCTCAGCGCGCTCGATGCAATTTGGCCTTATGCTACGACGATCCATCTATACACAGGGCGATGCTGGACAGACAGCAGCCGAGTCCTTTCATTTGACATCCGACACAAGTGAGGGAGCGGACCTGCTAGGCATGCCTTACGACGAGCAGCAAAAGCCAAAATCTTTAACTTATATCATGAACCAAATGTAGGGGTCTCATATCAAGAACAAGAGGAATAAGTTCAGGGGAAGAAACAACAAAGCTGTACCCGGTACAGGGCCAACACTCACGAACTCAACGAGCAGTACTAACGTCCTGAAGCCGGTTCCACAACCTCCTCTGGAACCAGAACTAGACTTGAACAAGGCCTCTGGAACCAAACTTTTCTGGGGGAGACCATGCCATGTCGATGCGCAGCATGGACCCAAGCAGGAGGCGGGGGTCCAGGGGGGAGGAACAGCCCCCCTGGTGGGGTCTGGGGCGAAGCCCCAGAAGCCAGCGATGATTTGTACTTATTAAAACCAATTGTACAATGGAAAATGCTATTCTTGCACTCAGTTGAGCACTCTACACTTTGTAATAAACTTGTTGGAACCAGCATGTGACATGTTGGCCAGAGGGTGGCCCAGGGCTGGAACCAGGAACTGACATGTTTGGCATCGCTGGAACCGCGGAACTGAGCACATTTTGCCCTGGAACCGGAACCTGGAACCGGCTTCAGGACGGTACAGTACGAGCGCTTGTCACGCTGTTGATTCGGATTGTATATGCGAGACCCGAGACAAGTGAATGATGAAGGACCGAATTATAGGCGCGACAAAGGGCTGCAGGAGCGGCAGCTGTATTACACCTAGCTGCTGACGTTCTGATCGATACCATGTGAAGCACGTCCAGACTTCCTCTGAATGCTGCAACCATGTTGCTGCATCACCCATAGTACCCTCCATCGTACTGAACCCCGAGCAGGACCTTCGCTTGGTGGTCTCACTATGCTAGGATGTTTGCCTTCAGCACCCCTTCAACTTCAGAAGCTTGACAAAAGCCTTGTAAAAATAGTGCCGTTTCAACAACAGCATAAGTAAGGCACAGACTGTAAAATATGATCTAGACATGCCATAGAGCTATGCAGGAATCCGCCCACTGCACAGACCAAGCTCACAAAGGCATCCTTATGATACATGTACAGCTCCACATCTCTGTCTATCTCCATCTCAGATGACGCTACCCAGTTGCGATAACCACCCACAAACCCCCTATACATATCATTTTTTTCAATGAAATGCCATAGCAAAAAGTGCCATCGGCAAAAAGAGAAGTGCCATACAAAAGTGCCATATGGGCTGCGATTATCTTAACTGCAACCGTGCAAAGTCAAACTGCAAAGTCAGTCAAAAACACAAGACGCTGCACAAACTGCACACACATGCTTATGTTCCGCCCAGCCAATATTGATAGCGTGCTGGCTTGCGCATACTGTGGGCGCAGTGAGAAAGCATCTGCTCATACATCTATAGGTGCAACACTTGCATCTGCACAGATTTGAGACCAACCGCAGCACCTCATTGTCGTATGTTCCTGCTTTCTCCACCACCTGTCCATCAAAAGGAATATGCAAAACCTTCTCAACTGTGTCCCAGAAATTCCTTGCTGTCCTCCTCCCTTGCACTTGAATTGCTGTGGCATCCTTGATCGCCCAATAGCAGACATGGCTTTCGGGAAATGCCAACACATCTTCCCCCTCAGCATCAAATGCACATTGTCCTTGAACGCCATACTTAGTGCTGATTCACTTATGTCCGTCATCTTTCAGCAATGCTCAACACATACCTATCTATCGACCAAATCACATTACCTGCCGCTTGCATTCATGCTAAATATGTACAGTAACAATTTGTAAGCGCTCTGACACAATTATGATTGTCCTTACCGCTCAACAAACACAATCACTGGGCTACCAGCTAATGCACATTGTGGCCCTTCACATTGTTTCCTGATGAAGAACATGTGCCCCCCAGCCAGTACTGACTGCTGGCTTCGGGGGACCTGGTAGCAATGGCAATCATCGGCTCACAACGGCCCCCATTCATCCCTGGCGAATGCTAGATTGCAATGAGTCCTGCTCATGCTATTCCACCTGGTCAAACTCCTGCTCGCAATGTCCGAAAGGCCTGCTTCTACCCAAGGAATCCAACCCTCACCACACTCAACATGCCACAAGCAGCAGCATCCAAAACCAAGAAGGAACACCCCTGCTGTGCCGCACAAGCCATCCCTACTTACAAGACACACCCATTGACACCCTTCAGCTACGGTCACATTGACTGTAAGGTCAGTCTCCATATAAAACAAAGCTCACTCCTGCCAGACCAAGACAAGGATTAAGGACTGCAACCGTGTTGCTGCTGCACCCATAGGCCTTCAAACATGCTGATCCCCGCGGCACGGGCCTTCACTTAGTGTCCTCACTGTGCTAGGATGTTCCGTCTGCACCCGTTCAACCTTGACACAAGCCTTGCTAGCCTCACTCCACCTGGTCAGTGCTGATCCTACCCTGGAGGATACAGGAAAGATGCATACCAAAAAGCCCACCCTTGTCACACCTCAAATGCCACCAGCAGACATGTAGTACAGAAGACCAAACGGTGCTGCATTCACATATTCGCCCTGTCCTTGGTGCACCTTTGTCCCATCAACACAAGAAATCGCTCCCTGTCAGTCCCTGCAGCCCAGCTTAGGGCATCTCCACACCATCTGGAAATTGACAGTAGCTGCTGAAACTACCACTCATCCTCTGCCTGACCAAAAACAGTGCCATTTCAACAACATAACAGTGAGAGCATAAACAAGTCACAGTCCTAGCACATTCAGGAGGGACGCCTCCTGAATGTCCTCCAGGGAAGCTGCTATGGTTAAGTACGATCTAGACATGCCATAGATAGAGCTATGCAGGAGTCTGCACTGCACAGACCCAGCTCATCAAGGTGCCTTCATCATACAGCTCCACACCTCTGTTCTTCTCCAACCTCACATGATGCTACCCATTGAACAATAACCATAACTGCAGCAGTGCAATGTCAGTCACAGACACAAGACGCTGCACAAACTGCACCACACTATACTTATGTTTCACCCAACCAATATTGATTGTGTGCCTGGCTTGGGCATACTGCGGGCGCAGTGAGAATGCATCTGCTCATACATAGGGATAACAAAGTTTGCATCTGCAGCTCTGCCCACCTCATCATGGAGATAGCGTGATCATTATTCAGCTTGCACAAGAGCTGACAAACCAGGGGGCCCCTACCTAGGAAACGTGGCTCTTAAACAGGCAAGCAAGAAGCCAACTAAGGCACAGCGGACAGCTTAAACTGCATCAATGATGGCTGCCTCTCTAGATTGGACCTGTCAATGAATGATGTGCGTATGATACGGCCCCCAAATGCTGCTTTCACTTCCTCATGGGCTCTACTAGCACACACAAGCATGGTAAGTTGCTTCAAGGAAGAAGCAAGCACCTCCATGTAAGAGCTTTGGGGTGAATCACATAATGCCAAGTACTGGAGCCCTATCAAAGCAGACAGCTGGGATGGTGGCCCGCCAAGGTCACCACTGGACCAGTCGACCATGCCATCAATGTCCAGCCTTGTCAACTGGGTCAGAGTAGCCAAGTCCATCATAGCTTGGGGGGCAACAACTGCCTGCAAGGTCAAAGACTGCAGTTGTGGCCCAGACGCACAAAGCGCTGTGAAGAGCTCCGCAAACACCAAGCTCTCGTGCGTCCCCGAATAGCTATAACGAGCTGGGAGGGCAGACAACTCCACCGTGATCAACTTGCTGGCCAACATGGGTCCCAACCACTCCGTTCCAAAGGCCGCCGGGTCATATGTACGCCTACGGGCCGAGTCCCTTCTTGGCTGTAACTTCACTTCACTAGGGAGCTTGATTGCGATAGCTGTGAGCGGCAGCTCCACCGGAACATTTGCAGGCAGGTCTTCCATGAGGAAGGAAACTCCTGCCATCCGCAGGTTCTGCAAGCTGCTGATGCCAGTCAGATGGCTGAGATCCTCCTTACTGAACCCTGTGCTGTGTGAGAGATCCAGTTTCGTCAGACAAGTCAACTTGCTGGTGACAGGTCTGAGGAAGTGGTGTGACGGCGTGCCGCTCGCAGACCGTGACATCGTAAGGTGGCCGACTGGGGTGCATGCCAGAAGGGACAGTGACCTTAGCTGTGAAAGCTGGCTCACTGTTGACAAGGTGCTAGAGGGCAGATTGATGTTGCACAGCACCAACTCCGTGAGGACCGGGAGGTTGGGTATGGAGGTGATAGTGAGCCTGCTGGCATCCCGGTGGTCCACGCCAATGCTGAGGCTGCGGAGCTTGGTCATGCTTGATAGAGACTGGAGCAATGCGTCACTGTTGGGGGTGCCGCATGCTGAACCAACCTTGATCTTCAAATCCTCCAGCAGGGAGGGGTGGCGGGCTATCCAGCAGACCAGGCTGTGAGCATCTGCAGCTGTTTTGAGCTGGACCTCCATGGTGCTACAGCAATCCAGGTACAACTGGTACCATTGCTGACACACCAGGGGTACAATGCCATGTAGCTGGCGCCAGTCTAACTGCATGAAAGCCTGCCTGAGAAGATCCTTGCAGCTGTCCAGAGGGTGACCACCAATGCTGGTTGTAGGCTCGTCATCCATGTGACCTACAGGATGGCACCAATAAAAAAAAGGAGGCATGGCGTAAGGCCCACTTTCTGCTAGCTGCCTGCTAGAGATCGCTTGCCATCTCCATTACGCAAACCTCGCTTGTGATCTTGTTCAGCAATTCTGCCCCTCAAATAGAAGAGCTCAGCTGATTTAAAGGAAAGCTTCGTGCAGAAAATCACTATGGTGATGCCCAGGTCATCAGGGTGGGTGTGTAGCTGCCACAGCACCAGCAGCACACAGCAAATGAGCAAGACATCATCGACATGCTCTAAAGGCTAAGGTTGCCTGCAAGCCTCTCAAGGAGGACCCGGATAACTACAGCTCTGGGCTGCCTGGCTGGACATGTATTAGGTTTATTTTATTGCACCACATGCCTCATGCCAGGAACCTAGAGCATAGGGTTCAATTTGACTGCCATGGACCTTGCTGAACATGGTGGATCGTAAACTCACCCAGACTGTGGCCCAGTTGTACGCTGCCCTTGGGCGCCTTCTGCTGTTGTAGACAGGTCGGAGCTGCTGAGGCCTGCACAAGATGGGGGAAAAGCGCCCGCGCACGTCAGTCAGTAGCCAGCTCTGCTTCAGCGACATCTATCTTCGTAACACTCTGAGCACAAAGAAGCGGGTGGGGCCATGTCCACATAGTCTTCGCACTTACCGGCGGTTGTTCCCTTGAAGTCTTGTCCTCGGAGCGGTGAACGGTGGTCCTATTTCAATGTCGATGCCTCTGCAAAAGGATTCTTCCAAGCTGTCGTCGAACGTGGTGATATCACACGGAGCAGGCCCTGCATATAACACGCTTATCGATCTGCACTTCAGCCAAACGGCATGACTCGAAGCATGAGCCACATAAGCATGTAGTACTTATACAGATAGCAATAGCATACAGGATGGGAGACGATTCGGTGGGAAAGGCAGCAACGGCAAGGCGGTACGTCCTAGGCAGTACGATGTGCAAAGGAGGAATCTAGGAATTGCCCCCCTGTGAATGTCTCGTGTCCAAGTCACAGGAAAGACATTGTGTCCAATCCGCTTGCTTGGATGCAGGTCGGCAGCGGAAACGGTGAGCTGGGCAAGCCCAGCTGCCTCCCGATGGCGTTCTGACTGCAGACGGACTGCCGTGCGCTTCAACCGTGTCTACAAGAGAGTTATGAAAGTTGTGATTGACAAGCTGCACACAGGCATAAGCACCGTCCTTGATTGTTTTGGTGTTGTCAAAGCTGAGCAGCTAGTAAGCTCATGGAGCCTTCTCGGACCGGTAGTAGAATGGACAAGTGGATTTCTTTCATATGGCCAGCTGGGCTCCTGCAGGCCAATGAGTCCTCATATAGCCATTATCATCAGGAGCAAGCAGATCGCCTTGTTTCCCTGGCACTTTGACCGGCTGCCCCTAGGGCGAGACTCCCCTCAATTAGTGCTTGACTCAGGCCCCAAATTGCCAAAGTGCTAGTAAGCTGCTGCACCTGGACAGCTTAGTCTGCGGGCCTCAGCCCATGGCAGAAAAGCACCAGTGCTGCACAGGTGTTGCAGTGGTCTCCTCAGCAAGCTCGGTACCACCAACAAGAACCATGGTGACCTGTGTCCCTGCAGGCTACTTACGAGATTGAGTGAGGAACCCCTAGTTGAGGTCCTCAAGAATGTTCACACATATGCACCCTGGCAGTCCCATGGACAACCGATAGCTGCCTGCCACTGGTACTAGAAGTCCAATATCAAGTCCTGATACTTCCCATCAGCATGCTGCACAACACAGCCAAGCAGGCACATGGCCCAATTCTCTAACCTGGAACAGCTGCTGCTGCTCCTCCTGCTATCTTATCCTGCTGCTGCTGCTGCTCCTCCTGCTGCCCCTCCTCCTCCTGCTGCCCCTCCTTCTCCTGATATTCCTCCTCCTGCTAACCTGGACCAGCTGCTGCTGCTTCTGCTATCTTATCCAGCGTCGGCAGTATGTCTTCCATAGCACTGACCCCCAGCTTGTCATACAGCCTCTTGGTGAGCTGCTGGTAGCGAGGGAGGACCTACATACATAGAGGAACAGCAGCAGCATGGCTGTTTAGGTCCAGATTACGATCACAGGTACAGGCCCCAAGGGTTAACACTCTTAACAGAGCCATTGAACTAGGTCTCAGGAATGGCTATTCACGTTCATTCATGCCGCTGCCCTGTGGGATGAAGTGGGTATTGTTGTAACATGACACCATTTTAAACACATTTACCTAGCCAGATGAGTTATGGAGTCATCAGACATTTTTCATGCATAAACCAGCTATGCTGATGGTACCTTCTCCTCTGGATTGGAAACTCAGCAACCAACAGCACATACACTTACGCATATGTAACCATCTCGCACCTACCCAGGCATGAATACCGTCCCAGGCTTCTAATCCCTTATACTAACAACTATGAATGTTCTTCAATTCGCACTTGCTGAAAGCGGCATTACGACTTGGGCCTGTGGCATTGCAACTTGGGCCTGACCACAAAAAGATGTGTTTTGCTTGTATGCCTCAGCCCATCCCATCCCCTCAGTTGCTCCCCACCAACCCACCTGGTCCATTCGCTTCAACCTCTCCATCAACACTTGCTGCTGCTGCACGGCCTGATCCACACTCCCCACACCCAGCTGCCTCAACAACACCTCTATCTGCTCCACACCTCCCTGCCCTCCTGCCCTTCCTTCTTCCCCTTGTATCCTGTCTCCCCGCCTTTCTGTCCTATCTGCCATGACTGCTGCTGAAGCTTCTGCGGAACTGGGCCGCGCCCCACCACCACCAGCAGCAGTAGCAGGGTTAGCTTCTGCTTTGAGCTGTGCCATTAGTTGCCGTAGCCGGGAGGGGTCTCTGCCGCTGCTGCTGACAAGTTGTGCTACAGCTGCCATGGCTGCAGCAGGTCCAGCATCATCAGAGAGGGCTAGCAGAGATGACAGGCTCTTGAAAAAGTTTAGCAGCTCACTGTGGTGTATGTAAAGCTGCAGGAAAGATAAGAAATAGGTTTCAGAAGGGTGACAACGCAAGCCAAGAAGTTGAGCAGCTTGCTCTCATCAATGTATAGTTGCAGTACAGGTACAAGGTCAGATTTCAGGAAGAGACAATCTTCATACAAAGGTATGCAGGCAGCAGAGAGCATCTGCTCTTACAAAGAGATGCTGGCGCTGACGGCTTAGAAAGCTTGCACACACATGGACCATTTACAAATTAACATTTTGGACTTGCAACATACGGGGCCTGAGGGCCTAATGGTCTACTTCTGGTCCATGAACAGGCCAGCGAGATTGAAGCATACATGTTTCTGCACAGTTAAGCTCTGACCTTATAAAAGGAGTTATGGCAGCGCTCCTCCATCCCGCATCAGGCTCTAAAAAGCGTTGCAGTTCAATGCTCCTGCCTGACCTGATAACTCAGGGAACTGAAACGACCGAACCATTCACACCCTCAGGCAATCCCATGCGCGCACTGCTCACTGTGAGTTGGTGCGCTGTTGGAGTACATGTAGAGAGGAAGGACTACGCGATAGAGACAAATGGAACTATACTTGTCATGAATTGTGCACAGGGATGCCTTTATCCGACTCACCCTGTTCAGTGCTGGCACCAGGCCATCTATCTCCTGCACCCCTAGCAGCTGCTGGCAGTGACCCACCACCCGCACCAGGAGTGACTGTGGCTCTGAAACCATCAACCCCTCAGCTGCCTGCAGGAGCTCCTGTGAAGCAAGCGCCTTGCTCTCAACCCCAACCAACCGCTCCACCTCTGTCAACGTAGCACCAACCACCCGCCTTGCCTCTGCCACAGTACTACTGCTACCACTGCTGCTACTGCTGTTACTGTTTGCATTATTACCACCTCCACCACCAGCAGCAGCAGCAGCTGTAGCACCTGCAAATGCTTCTGATAGAGCCAGGAATTGCTGCAGCTGCCTCCAGCCTTGCTGTAGCACCTCCCCTATTGCTAGGAGCTGTAGCCAGGTGGACAGGATGTCTGGGACCTGTCCAGGGCCTAATTCATTGGAGTTTTGGGAAGCTAGGGTCTGAGGGACATAGGGTAAACCATGGCGGAGTACCAGCTGGCACACCTTGAACGCAACAGCAAGAAGACATGGCATGAGTGTTAATCGTGCCATTGTTGTACAGACCACCCTAAACAGAAGAATACTGTGATATTTAATGGAAACCCAGGCTGATGACGAAACAATCATGTAGGGAAGGTTTTGGGGAAGGGAATTCAATGCCACAGAAATCAATCTCACGCAGACGGACAATGCCTGGAACAGTTGAATAGCAGATGATTTCCTGCTCTCCACAAGCTATCAATTTGCACCCAGCTACATGCAATTGTAGCAAGCGAACTGCAGTGATCTCCTGTACCATCCCTCACCTGTGCTGCAAACTGCTCCAGCTTGGGCAAAGCTTCCAGCACCTTGGTTGTCTTCACCAGTGTAGGGAGCAGCAGGGTGGCATCATTCAGCTCCAACTGTATGCAAGCATCCTGCAAGGGAAAGTCAAGGACCAGCTCAGACATAATGACCATAATCAAATCTAGTGCTATGGAAAGCAGTGGTCGTGCATTTTGTGTCACAGCCTTAGCTAGTATCCTCCTGGGTGGGCCCTTGCCCCTCTTTTAACTTATGACGTTTCCAGGACCGCTCCCTCCTCAAATCGAATCCACACTTGCTAAGCCACTTTCCCGAACACCCACCGTCCCGCTGCGGCCACCCCCTACCTACATCAGATTCTCCCTCCTTTCCGCTTCCCTCTCCTCTGCCACCTTCTCCCCTTCATACTTGCATGGCCCCTTCCCCCTCACCCCCCTTATCCCCCCCCCTCCGTTACAGCCCCTCTCCTCACATCCCCCCCTCACCTGCAGCAGGTCCACCAACACATCCCTAGGATACTCCTCCACCCTCCACAACCCAAGACGAGCCAACGCCTTATCCCTCTCCATTGCTGCTCTCGTCCCTCTGCTGCCCCTGCTCGCCCCACCCCCTCCCAACACCACCGCCAGCCCTAGCGCCGCCTCTCCTTCCTCCGCCTCCCAGCCCGCGCTACTGCCATTAACCCCTCCTGCTCCTGCGGCCTGTCGACGGACGGTTGCTATCTTGCGTTGGAGGAGGTCTATCTCCCGCTTGAGCTGGTTGACTTCTTGCACAGTGGGTCTGCCTTGGATCTCAGCTGAGAGGCTTTCCACATCTGATTTGAGGGCAGCAATCTGCAAAACACATTGGAGCAGGAGTGAAGACAGGCTGGTGAAGTGCACTGGGTATACCAAGCAGGGCACAGCATACAAGAGCATAGAAGCTTGCAGAGCGCACCAGGGAAAGAACCAATTGTGCACAATGGTTCTGAGATACAGGCACAGCTTGACTGCATGGCCTTAGGATGCCAGGTGCCACTGTCTTGATAAGTACATGCGTGTATTCATTATAAAAAGTAGGGCATGGCATTGCAGGCACACCTTTCAGACATTCTGCATATGCCCTACATTCATAAACAAATGCCTTCTAAAAATTAACAAAGACTTTTTACCTCCGCATCTGCCTCTCCCAGTTTCCTATGTGCTGCTCTCAGTGCTTCTGCTGCTTCTGCTCTCACTGCACAAAGCTCCCGCTGTAGCTCAGCTGCCTTGCGCTGCTCCTTGGCTACTGCTACTGCCACTGCAGTGTCACCACCCAACCCTTCCACAACCTGCATAGCAACAAAGTAAACATAATCACATGCTATCTTATGCCAGAGCATATATCACATGCCATAGGCCCTGCACCTCAACCTGCCACCAAAAGAGCAAGGTGGAACAAGGCAAGAGTGCATGTGTCGTAAGTCTGGCCCCTTAGTGCAGCGTCTCAAGGTAAACCTTAACAACCCTTGCAGCATCTTCGCAAACCACGCTAGAGAAGTCCCACCAAAGCACTGCCTGGGAACCTCTTTCCTTCTGACTGAAGTTGTTCTCCAGGAGGAACAGCCCCTGCTATTTCATTGCAACCCATCTCCAAAAACTCAAGCAATCATTTAAGACCAAGGAATCGACCCTGTTCACGTTTGGGTTACAGACAAGCAACCACAAGCATGAACATTGCGCAGGCTCTGCGCACCCATAAGCGCTTGAAAGGATGACAGGTCTAATGCAGAAGACGCCTGCCTCCCTATAGCTGTTGCCGCAGCTGCTTCAGCACAAGCTTTGCTTAACCCCCAGCAATCCCAACATGTGCATTTAATGTATGAGGCCTACAAGGTACCGTACTGCAGCCTGTCCCGGCGCTCCAGGAAGCAACCAAGATTGCCAGCTCCTCGGGGGGATGCATGAACCCCTCAATTAAGATGCTTGACCGGGCATGCTTGTAAAACACAATGGTAATTACCCTTTATAAACTGTTTGATACATACAAACCTCCTATGTTTCAGCTGCTTGGAAGGTTAGGAATGCGTATGCTCACCCTTCTGATGTGGCGTGAGGTCCAACCACTGGGGCTTGTCACTAACAATTGCTTGCGCCTGGGCTTATAGGCCCTCCTTGTTTCTTAAGTAGGAGGGAGGCTCTTACCCCCATTGGGGCGGTGGAGGTTTTGGGTGCTTTTGACCTAGCTGCTGGACCTCATCTTTAGGCATATGTTCTCATGCATGCCGAAGACAGCCCGTATTCTGTTCCACCTCGCTGTTCTTTGTGACAGCTTGAGGTGCGGGGCCTATGGCATTTTTGGCTATGGCATATCATGAACTGTAGTAAACCTCCTTGGGGTTTGAAGAATCCGTGGTACTGGCCATCTCCCTTTGGGGTGGCTAGGAGCATAGTAGCTCCTTTTCCCAAACTTGAAGCACCCACTTTGAGCGGCTTCCACAGACATCTCCCTCCCCCGAAGAGATGCTTACCTGCCTCCCTTTTGCTGCTGCTGCCGATCTGTCCTTCAGCATCAGCTGATTCTGAGCGTCCCGCAGCTGTCCTGCTAGCAACTTTGCCTCTGCCTTGACCACAGACAACTCAGCATCAAGAGCCTCCCGCTGACCCTCATACAGCCCCACCAGCTCAATAGGGCGCAGCTCCCGAGTGGCTGCAGCTATACCACCTGCAACAGCAGAAGGGGACGGTTTCACACTCAGAATGTATTTGTAACATCAGGGTGTCACTACTACCGTGAAGCAAATGGTGGCTACACATTGTCCCAAAGAAATAGGGCTAAAGCACTGTTGCACAGAAAGACAGTGTTTACACGCTACTCGGACATTTTCATACTCACATGTCAAAAGCTGTCTTTCATTCAATTTTGGGATGTTTGCTGATATCTGGGCATAATGGCTAGCAACTTGGGGAGAATGCAATCAGCTGTCCATTAAAGGAAGCACTAGGCCCTGCGCAAGGAAACAAATGACTGCTCAAGACTTCAA
This sequence comes from Pseudopediastrum boryanum, assembly GCA_963556185.1. Lineage (NCBI taxonomy): Eukaryota > Viridiplantae > Chlorophyta > Chlorophyceae > Sphaeropleales > Hydrodictyaceae > Pseudopediastrum > Pseudopediastrum boryanum. The sequence goes on along the minus strand of OY744511.1, from coordinate 4,285,929 downwards.
GGCCACTTCAAATGGTCTTGTTCAACCAACCTCCCACTTAGCCCCAGGTACCCTGCAATCAACACTCATCTACCAATGGTATGTTCAACAGGCAAACTTAGCATGCATCATCATGCTCCTTTGCCACAAGACAAGGCTACATGTAGTTGGCAAGCAGCTCAAAACAACCAAGGCATGTCCATAAGCCTCAACCAATCTGGCCATCACTTTGCCTCTCCCCCTTTAGGACAAGCCAGCACTTCAATCACCTAAGATTCAACCAATTGAGTGCTGATATCCTGATAAAACCAGCGTATGTGATCTTCCTCAACCAATCTCCCAATCACCTACCTGCAGCACTCCTCACATTCTGATCCCTCTTCGCCACCGCTGCTGCCTGCCGCAGCCGCATGTACACCGTCTTATCCCTGGCCAGCCGCCTCTCCTCCTTTGCAATCTTATCACTCAGCCTCTCCCTCAGCTTCTCCGCCTCCCTCTCCTGCCTTGCTGCTGCTGCCTGTGCTGCTGCAAGCTGATGCTTCAGTGACCACAGCTGCTGCTCTGCTGCTGATAGTGCCAGCTCAGCCTTCAAAGCCCTTGCTACTGCTGCTGCCAGGTCACCATCAACTAAACCACCACCAGCAGTGGTAGCAGCAGCAACAGGAGGAGCATCTGCCTCTGATTGTCCTGCTGCCACAGGAGCCCCCGCAGTAGTAGCACCAGCAAGAGACCCTTCACTATCTTCACCATCCAGACTACCACTCCCTCCAGCAGCACCACTGCCTTTATTACCACCACCACCACCAGCAGCAGCAGCACCTACCACTCCAGCAGTGTTACCACCTATTCCACTTCCTGCCGTTACCGTCGTCAATAATGGCCTCCCCAGTGCCCCCTCCCCAAGCCCTGCCGCCCTCAACCTCCGCAGCTGCTCATTACTACTGCCAAGCTGCTGCTGCAACTCCCCCACCTCCTTCCTAACCTCCATCACCTCCTGCCCCAATCTCTGCACCTGAGCCCTACTGCTGCTCCTTAAACCCTCAAGCTCCCCTTCGGCTGCCTCCGCCCTTCCAAGGGCCTCCCGCAACTCTCCCTCACGGCTGCTCAGCTTCCCCTCGAGTCTCTCAGCCTTCCGCTCAGCTGCCTGTAGCTGCCCCTCCAGCTGCCGGATGGTGTCTCTTAATCTGCCGGCTTCTGCTACTGCCTTGGCTAGCTCTTGTCCCTGCTGCTTTGCATGCTGGGCAAGCTGTTGAGTGTCGTAGGTAGCAGCAGCAGCCTCTGCTTTGGCAGCAGCATCAGACCGGGAAGCTTCCTGCTGAAGGTACTGCACCTACAACACACCCAGCAACACCAGATGAGTTTGGTTTGAATCAGCACCTGCAAGAAAAGTCTGGAGTGAAAGATCATCATTTGATTGTTGAATGTGCGGTAAACCTATATAGGCTTCACAACCTTTCTGAAAGATACAGCTGATACTTGTCTTTTCTCCTTTTTCTACTCTACAAAATTCCCTTTGCCTTGCCCCCAACAGGTCCCCTAGCGATGCTCTCACAACAGGCAAATTCTCCTGGACATGGGACATGGACATCATGCTCCTTCGCAAACCTTAGGCTACATCTATTTCTCCAAGCAGTTCAAAGTACCCAAGGCATGCCCAGAGGCCAAATGGGAAAGGATGTGATTGGGGATGTGTCTGCCTATTCCCATCCTCTTCCATGTTAATCCATGCTGGCCCAAACTGAACCAGTCTCAAGCCAGACTACGCAAATTCAGCATACTCAGTGGTATACTTTTGCTATTGGGGTAGCCATAATGCCACTGATCATATTGAATTACTGAGTGCAGCAGGGGAAGATGGTGTGTGGATGTTGCCACGGGTCGGCTGCACATAGAGAATCCCTTTGGCCGGGGCATGGTGCAACAAGTCCGTACATCCAGACAGTCTGTGAGCAGTGCCTATCTGCAACCTTGATTCCTTAGGCAGCTTGCTGCCTGTCCTGCATACCTGCTGTGTCAGCTTTGCAGCACCACCACCTGCGCAACCTGTCCAGAGCACTCAATTTCAGCCAGACCATAAGATTTTACATGCAAGGGTATGATGCAGGTACACCCCTTTCACACACTACCTGCCAAGTCTCTCCATCCGCTAAAAGCACCCCCCGCGCGTCCATTCTTGCACACGCCAGTTGGCCACTATCTCTGGAGGATTGACATCTGCATGTACGACTACCTGCTTCGAGTGAATGCAGGCAGGGGGATAGCCCTGCCCGAGGTTTTGAGGAGAGACAGTTCTAGCACTTGTGGTGCATTTCTCCCCTACCCGGAATTACCTGCTGCTTGAGTTTATGAAGCTCAGCTACCATCTGTTGTGCCACCTCCTGCTGCTGCTCATGCACCGCCTCCACCTGTCGAGTAGCATCTTTGCTGACCTGGGCCTCCCGCGCTGCTGACTCAGATCTCAGTGCAGCTAGCTCCCCTTCCATCTCACTGCAATTGAAAAAACATTTACAAGGGCCTATTCACAGTGTAGGGTAGATAAGGGCATAACTGTCAGGGAGAAGTGGGTCCTGTGCAAGGCTTTTCATGCATCAGAATGTCGACATCCTTACAGACAATACTCCCAAGTCTGGTAGACCTGCTGGTGCTTTGTCATGCTCAAACCAGGATTAAACATGCCTCAGGATCTAGTACTGCTTTCTTGCTCTGTGTACATCCACTCATTGTTTGTGGGGTTTCGTGACTGTGATCAGGAGCCATTGTGTTTATGGTCTGGGCTTCTTTGGCCACTGCCACAGCTGGTCTTGGGTTTGATTGACTTATTTCGTTTGATTGATTCACAGGCCCCTAACGACTGCTGTCCTGTCTCCAATGACCAGCAGTATGTATTGCCACTACAAGCAGCCCTTGTCTTCATGCCTTACTTGTGGCAATACAGGACGCAGTCTTAACCTTTCTCACCCTCTTTCCCACCCACCTTCCCATCCTCTATTCCACCCGCTCTCCCGTCCTCGTTTTTACCCTCACTCACGCCATCTTCCTGCCACCGTACCTGATCTTGAACCTCATCTTCCCCAGGTTCCCTGACAGCTGCTCCACCTCACTGTCATGCTGCTGCCTCATAGCTGCAAGGTCCTTATTAGCCACTGCCGCAGCCTCTTGTGCCGCCCTCGCCTCAGTACGTGCAGCTGCTGCTGCCCGCTCCAAGTCTCTGATATAGGGCTTCCCTCGTGACAGCTCACTGGACAACCTCTCAGCCTCAGCCTTGTACCTGAATCAATCAATCAATCAATCAGTCATTATAAACGCAAAAACAGCTATGCCAATGGCTGAAACAAACCCAGGCCACAAACACAAAGCTCCCGATCGCAAGCATCACCCACACAGCCTTGTGCCTAGCATGCTCCATACAGAATCTGCCCAAACAAACATTTCCTTAGTGCTGTTCCACTAAATCACTTACGCCTGCATGAACTTATGAATTGGCCAATGCAGCTAGCAGATCCCTGGCATTTCTGTGCGCAAAGCTGTGCTGACTAAACACACATTCCCATGGCATTTAAGGCAGGGCCGGCTTGAGCTCCCACAGCAACACAGCACCTATTCCACAATAGATCCTGGATGACCTAAACTAATCTTACTGACGTGTCCACTAGTGAGCACAAGCAGCTTGGGTACCGTAATGATCATTGCTGCCCCATCCTGTGTCACTCAATGTGACAACTGTTACCTAACCTGAACTTTAGGAGGTCTACATCAAGAGTCCTACCATGTCCGAAGCTGCATCAGCTCCACTCAACTTAACTCAATTCTCACATGCCAGGTGAATTATCCAGTATTTGCCACAGGGACATGCAGAGTCTTGCAAGATGGCATAGACTGCCAGCATAAATGCTGGTATCCTTCCCTCCTCCGTGGTGGACAACATAAACACTTACTTTTGCACCGCCTTCTGCTCTTCCTTTAGCTGCTGAAGCAGCTGCTGGTGCTCCAAAGGCCCCGCTCCAGCCTCTTTCAAGCTCGCAACCTGCCCTTCCGCCTCCTTCACTGCAAAGCGCAGCTTGGAGACCTCGCTCTGCAGCTTGGTTTCAGCCTCCTTGTGGCGCGCTTGCAATGCTGGGATCTCACGCTTCCGTAGATCCTCCAATTCAGCCTGCAGATTGACCAAAGGCACCAAGCTTAGGCTTAGGGCGCCAAGGGCTTGGGCTACACTGCTCCGGTTTGTAATAGCTAGCTGTGAAGGCTGGCGTGTAGGCATATGTAGTCATATTGTTATAATCATACAAGGCATGCTGCAAAAAACCCTACATTGTTCCAGCTTGGTGTTTCAGTAACAACCTGAGGCTCGGGGCCTGTGGTACTTTTTCTATGGCATATCACAAAATGTAAAGAACAGGAGGGCCACTTGCCAATATGTAATGAACAGTGGCCCAAGAGCAGTAAAGAAATGTGTCCCACAGCAGCACAGAAACAGGTCGCATTGAATGCTTCAATGTCATGGGCTATGCTTGCGGAGCTGGACCTCAGGGTGTTGCCAAACATTTCAGGGCCAGGAATTCTTCTGTCGTCCTTTCTTTGCTGGTTTTGATTTAGACCATTCCGTCCACAGAAGATAAAGGTAGAGAAACCACCATTACGTGCTGATGGTTAGTTTGTGCTACCAGCATGGAGATTAGGAGATTACTGAACTTCATCGTCTTGCAACTTGTATTCTGGTTGTGTTTTCGATGTTTCAGCCAATCTTAACAGGCTTACCTTGAACCTATCTGCTGCCCTGAAGGCTGCATCCCTCTCCTGCTCCATGCGATTCGCTGCAGAGGCGTCTTGCCCACCCTTGCGCCTCCCCTCCTCTGACTCGGACAGCAGCTGGTTTACCAGGGCGTCCCTCCGCTGATACTGGCGCAAAACCTAAGCCAACATAAGAAAACAAAAGATTAAGCGGCTAGGGTAGACGACTGATTGACCACTAGCAGTGCCAGCTCACACCATCAAGCAGCTATGTCTGTGGAAAAGTGTGGAGTGACAAAATGCTTCATCGTTATCCACCAAGCTAAAGAATAATGCCAGCATCTGCTGCAGCCCTTATAACAACATCCAAACTGGAATCCCAAAGAGCAATCTTATCCACATACTGTACAGCCGCGTCCACAGCATCAGTAACCAGCAAAGGGCACTGTGTCCATAACTGTGTGGCGGCAGCACCTACCGCATTCCAAGTGCGGGTGGTTAGGGATATGCTTTGCTAGCATCGTCCCTCTCACAGCACACCCACTTCATGCTTTGCCATGGATCATAGCAGATAGCAAAAGACAATTGCCCACCGTGTTAAGACACTTGTACAGACTCTGCACATCTGGCCGTAGCCCCTCATCCTGCTGTTGCTGCTGCTGCGCACTCCCTTCCTCAAAGCCAGCACCAGCTCCATCCATGCTACTGCGCACACCACCACCCAAGCTGCTGCTGCTGCTGCTCTTCTGCTGCTGCTGCATGCGCACTTGACTAAACCCACTGCCGCTCAGCATGTTGTTGAGCTCCTGCCAATTGATTTGAGCCTGAGCGCCTTGGTCCTGAGAGCTAGGGAGGCTGCTGCTCCTAGATGGCAGAACAGACGAGGAAGTCCTCCCTGCTGCTGCTGCTCCTCCTCCTGCCACTGTTGGTGCCGCTGTTGGTGCTCCTACTGTTCCTGCTGCTGCTGCTCCAGCTACGGTTGCTGCTGTTGGGGGCCCATTCACTCCCAGATCATCCCTTGGCAGACCTGATGCTGCTCCCGTTGCTGCATTACTGCTGCTTTGGTTCGCCTCCGGATCCGTTAACCCTCCAGTGGTGGCAGATGCAAGACCTGCTTCTGCTGCCTCTCTTCCTCCTGCTGCCACTGCTGCCGCTTCTGATACATCTGATTGTGGATTAAGGCTGCTTTCCATAGGCATGCTGTTGCTCCTAGCAGGGCCAGGGTTTAGCAAACCAGCAACGGAAGGGTTCTGAGCTGTATACCCTGATGGGAAGCCCTGCCCTGCATCAGCACCTGCCTGGAGCCGCTGCTGCTGGTTGGAAGATGCTCCCCTGCTCAGTTTAGAACCAGGAGAGCTCGGCCCGCTGTTCCTCTGCTCCCCGCCTGCTGCTGTCACAGCTGCTGCTACTAATGCTTCTATTGTTGGATCCTTAAGCGAGGCTGCTGCAGGTCCTGCTCCTGTTGCGGCAGTCGCCGTGGCTGAGATGACCGCTGCCGCTGCTGCTGCTTTTGTGCCTCCATTGCTACCGGTAGGCAATGATCCCTCTCGTGACCCCCTTATTGCTGATTGCAAGCGTGAGCTAATCCCATGCCCTCCACCAGCAGATCTCACCCCACCAAGGTAGCTACTACTGCCACCCCCACTGCTACCACCACCACCACCAGCAGCAGCAGCAGCAGCATCACCACCACCACCTCCACTCTTTCCATAATCTGTAAACGCTGATTCTGCAAAGGTTACGCTGCTCCTTCTGGCTCTGTTTGGGCTGATGTTGGGTGAAGACGCAGCTGTTACCCTCTGCTGCTGCTGCTGGTGCTGCTGCTGCTCCTTTTTGTGCTCATCCTCTAACTTGGACTTGTGTTGCAATGGGACCTCTGGAGACCATAGCTGAAGAGCTCCTCCCACAAAAGGAGCAGCAGGGGTGGCTTCCACAAAACCCCCACCTCCACCACCACCACCACCACCACCGCCAGCAGCAGCAGCAGCAGAGTCTGCAAAACCTGCAGCAGCAGAGCCTGCACCAGAGATTACACCAGGGAAAGTGCCAGCAGCACCAACCGCAGGGATGGGAGTACCACTATCAGCAGCAGCAGCAGCAACTGGAGCAGCTAGTCCTTCCTCAGCACTCCTTGATACAATTGATGACCTCCAAGCACTAGCAGCAGCCAGCATTGCTGAAGCAGTAGCTCTATTAGGAGAGGAGGGCGGTGAGGTATCATCCAGACCTGCTGCTGCTGCTCTGGCTGGGAGTATTGCAAGAGGGCCTCTTTTGCTGGGCGCCTTCCCTGCAGCTCCGCCAGCTGCTGCTGCTGCTGCTGGGGCCCCTTCTGCTACTGCTGCTGCTCCGGGTATACCGTAGGCCGCTGTTACTGCTGCTGCTGGTGCCCCTCCTGCTACTGCTGCTGCTGGTGCCCCTCCTGCTACTGCTGCTGCTCCGGGTGTACCATAGGCCGCTCCTAATGCTGCTGCTGGTGCCCCTCCTGCTGCACCAAAACCTGCTGCCGGCGCTTTTGCTGCTGCTTCTGGTGCTGCTGAGTATTCAGCCCGCTGTGGTGCTGCTAGTGCAGCTGCCAGAGCCTCTCCCTCTGTTGCTGCTGCTGCCCCTGCTGCTCCATCTCCACCTGTTACAGCTGACCTCCTTGGACTGCTTTCGACCCTCAACCCACCATCCGCCCCCACTTTGCCACCTCCTGATGTTCCCCTTGCTTTTCCACTACCTGCCCCCACTGCTGCTGCCCCTGCTGCTTCTGCACTCAAGGCCCCAAACCGTGGAGGCGGCAGCTTGGCTTCTAAGGATGCTGCCAGCACTTCCCTTGCTGCTGCTGCTGTAGCTGTAGCCGCAGCTGCTGCTTCCTCTGCTTCCCCGGGGTTGCTACCACCCCCATCAGAGAGATACACTAATGAGTTAAAACTGATGTTCCTCTTCACCAGCGAGCGTGACTTATCCTTCTTCAAGCTACCTTGTAAGGGGTGCTGCCCGGTGTGGTGGGGGTTGTAGCTGTGCCGCTTTGGGCTGCTGCTGGGGCTGCTGTTGCTGGCAGAAGTTGTACTGCCAGTGCTGTGAGCCGGAGATGGTGGACCCATAGCAGTAGCAGCAGCAGCAGGCATCGGACTTCCTTGCAAACTGGTGCGGATGGCAGCTATGCCAGGAGCAGCAGCTGCAGCAGCAGCACTACCTGCGAGGCTAGTACTGGATGGAGCATGAACTGCAGCTGCTGCGGGGTGGGCTGTAGCGGGCGAGTCTCTGATGCTGCTAAATCGTGAGCTGGCTGTAGCTGTGCTGCTTTGTGGGGATGCTAGCCAAGGGCTGTAGCTCACAGGGCCAAGGGGATCTGCTATTGCTACTGCTGCTGATGTTGGACTGCTAATCTGTGCGAGAGAGGTTGTTGGGGTGTCTGCCTCTCTAACTGCTGCTGCTGCTGCTCCTGCATTGGAAGAAAGTGGTCTAGGGGCAGCACTAGCAGCAGCAGCAGTAGGGCTGTGTGTGTGCGAGTCGAAGGCGCCTGGGGACCTCTTCCTTAAAGACGCAGCTGTGAGGAAGGTCCTGCCAGTAGGGCTGGTGACGTAAGGTTCTGCCTGAACCCTGCTTTGCTGGTGTTGGAGGGTAACATCTGGTGACTGAGGAGAGGGTCTATGTGCGAAGCTCGACAGGCTAGAGAGAGGCAGCCCTGCTCCTCCTGCTGCTGCTGCTGTTTCTGTTGTTGCTCTGGCTGCTGTTGCTGCTTGGGCTGCTGATACATGAGCAGATGGCTCAGGTCTTAGAGCTGCTGCTTGGGCTGCTACAGGATAGTTGGCAGATGCTGCTGTTGCTGGGGTGGCTCCAGTAATGGCTAAGGGATTTAAGGGGGCTGGGGTGTAAGCAGGGTTTAGTTCTGACGGTGCTGGTGAATGGCCAAGCCATGCTGAGATGTTTCTCAGGCTATTGTGAGCTGTGGAGAGAAGGGCAGGGTCCTGCGATTGGGGTTCAGGGGCTTTTGCTGGCTGGTATGCTGACCATTCGGTTCTAGGCTGGGTAGCTCCATGCTGGCTGTGTTGTGGGGATGAGGAGGTGCTCGCCGTAGCAGACGTAGCTGTGTAGTTCAAGCCTCCTGGGAGGTATGCTGTATGCCGAGCCAAGCCTGCAGTGGGCAAGTGGTATTGAGAAGATGCAGTAGCATGGGATCCGACGTAATCGTCCACTATGATTTGAGGGCCTAAGATCTTATGTATGGTAAAGTGTCCACTACCTGACAAGAATCCAGCCAAGTCGTCCGAGTCATTGGAAGCAAATACTTCAGGCTTCTGCTGCTGCATTGCGCCGGCACTACAATGACATGACCTCACGCATGGTACAATTAGACCCCAATCATCAGTATTACAAGCATGTTACGCCAATCGGCAGGCAAGGTATCCTTTTGCCATGCTCACAACGGTACCGATTGACATGTCCTAGTATCCAGTGATCATAGCACTATGGTCCTGCGAAGTCTCTGGGCTATGTGCCTCATTCGATTGACTGACGGCAGCAGATGGTGTCTTGGATACTTCTCGATGGATGTTTCCACCGCCAAAGCAAGCCAAAGTTCAAACACTTCGCAGTCACCCGGGTGTTCTTTCAGAGAGCTCTTAAACAATGGGTGCAGCGTCAAGGCGATAATACAGTAGAACAAGAGCGTTCGTTCATGGTCATGCAGATGCTCCATCTGCAATAAACTTGCCATTGCTTGGCAAACAGATCCGGGGGCTTCAACGGTTTCAGCGCGCCTGCTAGCAGAGCAAGAGCGTTGCCGATATATAATCATCTCACACAAATTTACTTGATCATAGGACATTCACTTGATGCCCGAACTCCTTGTTAACGTGCCAAGCAACTCCCCATGCACCAGGTTCCCGGTGCTTGAATAAAGATACTCCCCCCTGCTTCGCACCCTCATTTGCATCCGGATTCAAAGCTAATAGTGAAAATAGCGTCAAGCCGCTGCTGCTCCTCCTGTCTCCCCATAACCTGCTCGCATGAGCTCGTGCAGCCGGTGCTCATGCTCCTCGTTCCCTGCCACTGGAGGCACCATATGCCAGTAAGGTCTCAGAGACAGCAACTGTTCCTTGCTGCTAACTCCCGGTGTGCTGCACATCTCATCAGATGCGCCCTTCAACAGCAGCTGCGACTCAGGCGTCAGCTTGTACAGGCACTTCACACCAGCAGCAGGCAGGTCATCTCCAGCTGTGCGGCAGAGGGACAAACCCATACAAGATCTTGCCACATTTCTCATTAAAGGGAGCCTTCCAAAATTTCACAATGCTCTGATAAAAATTGCCTCCCCTCAGGTAGAAGCAAGGTTCCGGTGTTGCAGGACCAACACAAAAAGCAGCACATCTTGGTTGGTACACTCCGTAGAACTTCAACTCCTAAATGAACAACAACTTGTGCAATCTCTTCCTTGCAAACCTGTTTCAACTTCCCCTGCTGTACCAATGGCTGGCATCACTAATTGTAATTCGGTAGCATCACTAATTGTAATTCGGTAGCATCACTAATTGTGATTCGGTAGCATCATTCACTGCATGCCATAACATCAATGGCTCCAGCAGGTATGACCATGCCCTGATCGTGCTGACCCCACCCTAAGAACATCCTGCAATATTCAGGCAGGCAGCTGCTTAATGATAATGCAGGATTGCTTAGCCGCCTCTGTAATGGACACTAACATGATACTGACACCCCAGATCCACGCATGGGCTGATGACTTACTGCATCAACACTCCGTATGGGGCATTGCCTTCCTCATTGGGAGGCTGGTACCTGCCACCTCATATCAGATCCACAACGCACTTCTCATACCACTCACCAACATTTGGAGGCCCTTGCAGTGCACAGCTGTCCCCTAGTGAGCGTGTGAGCACAACAGGGCTAGCCAATGGCACATTGTGAACCTGCAGGAACTGGTCCACCCTCCAATGCAGCCAGCGCATGAGCCATGCTCTGATTGTAAGGCCATGGCTTATGAACACCACGCTGGTGTCTGGCCCAAATCTGCAGCAGTAACAGGCACATTACTGGTCGAAGTGTTTTACCTGCTACCTAAAAGTGCTATTGTCGATGTATGCTAGCTTTGAGCCGCATAACCTGGAAGAGTGTTGTGATAGTGTTTACAAAAGTGGCTACGCCCGAACAGAGCAGTGACCATCAGGATAGCGCTTACTTGGCGCAGTGTTCAGCCAATGTCACTTACGATCTACCTCATTGCTGGACAACTGCTGGCTCGCAAGCCAATAAGTCTGCATACATAAGCCTGCAATGTTATAACAGAGCACAGGACGAGATCTAGAGGGTCGTGTCATTGACTGTCAGGCAGAACAGGTATGCCACAGTCCTATCAGCAATAAAGTGTTGTGCAGGTCCGGATCCAACTAACCTTCCCCAAAAAACCAGGACCACAAAGTGCTGTTTTGGAAGCTGAGGCCCGTCAGCTGCACCTCACCTCTTGCAGTAGAGGTCTCTCACAAAGTGGTCCTGTGACATGGTCAGCCTGTCATACACATCAGCTGCACTTTCTCCATCAGGGAAACGGTAGAAGAACCTCCCATACGCCAGTCGCTCGGCATAGAGTCTGACCTGCTCTGTAGCTTCCTGGAAGTTACCCCAGTCTTGCTCACGGAGCTGCACGTCTTCCTGAACACCTGCTACCTGTCACAGCAGGAATGCATTTCTTCTATCTTGGTGATCTGGAATCCATTGTTTTTGGATCCATCCGATGGTGTTTTTGGTCGTTTCGACCTAGCAGCCCTTTGCGGTTGCCACACCTTAAATGTTTGTTATGTTATGTCATAGCAAAAGCCGGAGATCCTGTATGACCCATGCACCATAAAGCACATGCATTCGAGGCAGCTGTTCCTTCGGTGCATCCCGGATGATGAGTGGATGAACAAGTACTGCTTGCAGTGTTACTCCCGGTCTCTTTACTTCAAAAGCTGAGCACAAGAGCGTGGATACGGGAGACATACACCTTAGTATGTAATCATGGGCAGAAGAGGGAGAGCAAGGTCACGGACACCATATTAATGGGTTGAAAAACAGGCTGCCAACCTGACATTACTCAAATGGCTGCAAGGAGCGCCTGGTGACTTTACTAGGGAATAACTCTTGGTTAGCCCTCTGGCACAGCAAGGAATGTTTCACAGCAGGGAATGTTTACTCGCTTATTGCTTTTTGTCTAACCCTTGTGCAAATAAGACAGGTTTGTTCCGCTTGCTGCCAGTCTAACTAGCCCATCTGGCATCCAACACAGCACACATATAGTGCTTTGTTAACCTTCTATTGCTGCAATGGTATCTTGAGGAGCAGGGGATTTTTGAAGAACGTATCCATTCAGAGTGACCTCGAAAATGGCTGCATTGCTAACGGTATCACTAGTGGGAGTAAGAGGATGTCTCTCAACACAAGCGCAATCACCCATAGGACTTCACCTGCTCAGGTTCTAGAGCCTTCACCATATGCTGTGCAGTTTGTATGCAACGAAGGTATGGGGAGGTATAGAAGAAATAGCGCCCTGGGTTGCTTCCGGCACCGCCAGCACTGCTACTGCTGCTGTCAGCGCCGCTGCTGCCAGAAGTGTCCTGTAATCTGCCTGCTATGATGCTGCTTTCATTGGCGCTGCTGCTGCCATCGTGGTTGTTACCAAGGTGTCCTGTATCCAGCAGTTGTCGTAACTGTTTGCCTGCATGAAGCGCTTGCTGCATTCCTCTGGTTGAAATGGGAACCCTGTGGTTGGGAACTTTCAGTTCTGACTGGACTGACTCGAGGCCTGCAGTCTGCAAGAGGTAAGCCTTCAAGGTGTGCTTCCTGAGCGTTTAACACGGGTGACTTGTTGCAGAGGGAGCACTTACTTCACCATGTCGGACTAGGATGATGTGTGGAGGCAGATCCGAGGGATTCACCGTTGGCATGTGCTCAAAGCCTGCTGGAGAAGATCGGTGAGAGCTGCTGTACGCTCTCGTATATAGAGACTTGGAATGCGAGGCCCCCGCTGCCGGAATCCTAAGGGAAGTTGGTGTGGGGTGGGTTAGGGAGGTGGTTATGGAGGTTGAGGCCTCTCCTGGGGAAGCATGGTACGAGCGAGCCCGTAAAAGCACCACATTGTGGTTTCTCAACTGCGTAAAGGCGGGAGGTATGCGATCAAACAAGACCTGGGCAACCAGAGGCGTGTATGCTGACAGGCCAAAAGATGCGAAGGCTTGAGGCCAGTTCGATAGAGTCGCGAGAAATTGCGTGCACGGGGGTGCTCTTAGCATGCCTTTCCAAGCGCTGAAGCGGCAGAGAGGGGTCCGCCTTGTAAGAGCTGCGGAAGCAGTATCGGAACGAGCACGCTGCGGGTGACGTCACGTGCTTTCCAAGCCACCTCAAGCCGACCAACAGTATGGCAGGCAATTTGAATTCAATCGCTTCAAGGACTGGTGAAGTACTCACCAAGGTAAGATCCCTGTTTGCTTTCTTAGTCGCTCTGCTGCTCTGCACCGGGGCTCGGGAGGCTTCGGCACCCGGGTTACACCACTCGGCACTTCAAAGTCAACAAAGGATTTGACAGTGCAGCTGCAGCCCCAGCACAGCTACCGTGCATATACTTGATATCGATAAGCTAACGATGAAACTGTATGATGATCTTGTTCGCAGCTCGTGGTTGCCGGCAGGACATGTCGCCACGTAATACGCCTTGCGGTCAGATTAGCAGGCCATGCCGCTAGGATGGTTTTAGTATAATGATGCCCTCAGAGTTGCAGCCAGCAGCTGCAAGCCAGTTGAGCAAGCAGGAGAGCCAACGGTCACAACAGAGCCTGGAAAGCTACAAAGCAGGGGCTGTGCCTGAGCAGTATTACTATGACGACGTGGATGTCCAGTATGAGGGGGACTTTCTGATAGAAACCGCTTCAGACTGTGGCTCAGATGGCAGCGGGGAGATCAGGCAGGAATTCCAGCCAGAGCTGGTGAGAGGCTGAAGTCATGAAAGTACACTAACGTATCCAGGGACTTACATAATCATGTTCAGATTGTTATGACTTAAATCCCACATATCAGTATAGCCGGAGGAAAATACCATGAATGTATTGTGGTACAGAATAAGGTCTTTGCACTTGCTCTCAGATTGCATATCTGCAGTAGGAGTCCAAGCAGGAGAAATTGCAGCAGCAGCAGCAGCGGTCTCGAAACAGCAGGCAATAAAGCGTCAGCATCATCATCAGAGACATTTACATCAGGGGTAGCAGCAGAAGCAGCTGCAGCAGACGCATGGGGCAGAGCAGGGGCAAAAGAGACCACAGCCTACGTCAGCACTGCTTGCATGATAGTTGAACATCCGTCAATGGACCTCAGTGGCTTGATCGTGGTTCCTGCAGCTTCCATCAAAGCACGTTTGCAACCATCCACAGTAGGGACAGTAGCGCACAGAGACTCTTGCAGAGCAACAAGTGTCCAGCAAGACTAGCAGAGGAAGTGCATGCAGCCTAAATGGATCAACGTCCTTCTGCCCCATGTTTCCAACCAGGCAGTCTTAGTACCTCTCTTAAGGCTTTCTGGTGCTCTGCTGTTCCTGTGCAGTCCCCTGCATGTGCTCAAACTCGAAGTAACCGCTGGGGATTAGATAGCAAAAAGTGCCATAGGCCCTGCACCTCAACCTGTTACTAGAACAGCAAGATGGGGTATACCATGCCCAGAACCAAGGGCCACATTATTGCGCTAGAGATCGGTGGCAACGTCCGCGCAACTTTTGCCCTTAGCTCACTTCTTGCATGGGCACTCTTCATGCATGCTGGCCTTTTCTGCTACAGGTATGCACAGGGTTGTCTGACATTGGCCCCACAGCAGCAGGCAGCAAAGTGTCCTACCTGCGCCTCACCCTCACCCACACCACCTTATCAGATACAGAGCCCCTGGTACATTGCACCAACCTGCAGGCAGTGGACATCAGCAGCAACAGGATCACTAGCCTGAGGTCCCTGGGGCTACTGCCTCATCTTACCAGCCTGGATGCATCTTGTAACAAGCTCACACAGGTATGCATACGTCAAAATATTCCCACCCCTCTGTTCTTGTAATAGCTTGAGGTGCTGGACCTATGGCACGTTTGCTATGCTACATCACGCAGTGTAGTACGTATGTGCATGTGTTGTTTTGCTCTGTGCCATGACAGTGGTGGTAGTGGGACGCTTTGACGAACAGTAGCACCCATCCTTGCCCATCATGATTGATAATCGGCCGCCACCGTGGGCTTCAGCAGCTGCAGCAGTTGTTACTAGGGTATATAGCATGTCATGTGCCATGGCCTGCCCCGGGTGCTCTCTGGAAAAGGAGACCACCTGGTTGAGCCCATGGAGCTGCCTCTGCTGCTTGTAACATGTGCATCTCCTGAGTTTTCAGGCCTTGGCAGGCATTCACAGCAACCCTGCACCTTCCAAGCGTGATCTATTAGCTAGGATAGGGGGGCCTTTGTGCATATTGCTACATTCATTGATACGCCATAGCCAAAGTGCCTTAGTCCCCGCATTTGAAGGCGGGATGGTTTAGAAATGGGGTGGTGATGTGCACTCGGGTGGTGTGTAGACCGTAGTCAAGCAGGGATGCACGGATAGCTATCAGGGGTGCGCTCCCATGCCCTAACCCAGGACGCACCCAGGATAACCTTCTACCCCGAACCAAAACCACTTACCCGTGCAAACCTGTGCTGCTCTTGTACTCCTTCAGGTGTTGGATCTTCAGCCCTTGGCAGGCATCTCCAGCAACTTGCGCCAAGCAGATCTATCCTTCAACAAGATCCTGCACATCCAGGACCTCTCCCACTTCTCACGCCTAACTGAGCTTCAGCTAGCAGGCAACCAGATAGAGGCAGTAGCTGGACTAGGGGGCCTGCGGCAGCTGCAGGAGCTCAACCTGGGGGGAAACCTGCTGACAAGCTGCAGGGGGCTGGAAGGTGAGAAAGGTCTTTAGGTGCTGAAAAGCAGGAAAGTGCGGTTCTTGGACTGGGTTACCATGAAGTTCAAACTTGTGTGTCTGGTGAATAACAGTGGTAGGCTAAGGGGCAAGACTAGGGGCCCTGCGGCAGCTGCAGCAGCTGAATTTGGCAAGGAAACCTGCTGACGAGCTGCAGGGGGCTGGAGGGTGAGAAGAGTCCCTAGCATGCATAATGGAGACGTGCGGTGCTTGGGATGGAATACCATGGATTTCAAGCCTATGTGTCTAGTGGATAGCAATATAGAGTGAGGGGCAGGACTGGGGGGCTGGGGCAGCTGCAGCAGCTGAGCCTGGCTGGGAACTTGCTGACAAGCTGCAGGGGGCTGGAAGGTTAGAAATGTCTTTGGGTGTACAATGGTCATTGCAGGTCATTTGCTAGGGTACCATCAAATCCAATTCTCGCTGCGTGGTGTAGAGTGACACTAGGAAGGGCAGGGACTGCAGCAGCTGCAGCAGCAGTTGCAAGAATTGGCAGTACATTTTGTGTTACTAACTAGGATGGTCAATTTTTTTCGATGTTGGCAAAGATTCTGCAAAGAGCGCCACTGGCAGGCTCCAGGAAAAACGTCCCAGCGGAGGTGTGGTAGGAGCCCCGACCTCATTTGCAACATATCTTCTTAGGCAGTGCCAATCTGTCCCCAATTCTTTCTGTTGTTGTGGTTTGTTCCCCTGTAGGGCTGAAAGGATTGAGGAAGCTTCAGTTAGGGGGTAACCAGCTCACCAGCCTGGCTGCACTAAGGGGCTTGGGACAGCTGCAGGACCTGTCTGCTGAGTACAACAGACTCAAGGACAGCAGGGGGGTGGAGGTAAGTGTACAAGGAGCAGCCACGTGCCAATTAGTTAATCTGCAGTAAAGCTGTTCTGGGGTTCTGGGTATGGGTAGAAGGGTTTGCTGGAGAGATGAACATTCCGTAATCAAATAAGCAGTCAGGAAACAGTATTACATTTCATGATGTACCATAGCAAGAAGTGCCATAGGGAAACAGTATTTGAGCACACTTCCTAGGTCAACTTGTGCGAGATGAAGAGCAGGGTCTATGGTTCTTGTGCAGGGTTTGTCATCATTACGGCGGCTGGACCTTAGTGGGAACTGCATAGGCCGTTTGGAGTCCCTGGCCCCTGTACAGGCTGCCACTTTGCTGTCAGAGCTCAACATATCAGCCAATGCCCTGCAACAGGTGAGATGTGACTTCAATGATTATGCCTGTGAGGGACATTCTGTTGGATATTTACGTGGTTGTTGCACATCAGGTTGGACCCGCAGGAGAGCCCTTTGGGCCAGGGCAGATGTCAGATTAACAGCGCAGACAAATTTTGGCCATGCTCGTCAATGCGTATGCTGTACTTCACGCTCTGCAGCTTTCTTGATTGTGTGCAAAAGGGTTGCCATTTCATGTATAGCACAGCTTCTTTGGCAACCAGACTGCCTATGGTGGCCAAGCTCGACCCTGAAACTTGGCGTCACAAATCCACGCTGAGGGTCAGAGACGTTTTCATGCTGTGTGTGCCCCCCTGCCCTGTGTATCCCTCCCCACCCCCCGCAACAGCAGAGGCTCCCTGTGCAGGTGCTCGACCTCCAGTAACCTGTCATGGAGGCCCAGGTAATTCACTGATTCCATGCTATCCTCCCTGGTGTACTGTCTGTGCAGGCTCAGCACATTCGTCTGCATGTGGTGTACATGCTACCCCAGCTTCAGCTGCTGGATGGTTCACCTGTGGGTCCAGACGAACGTGTTGAGGCGGCTAACATGCATGGTGCAGATGCTGAGGGTCTGGTGAGGATAAGGAGGAGGTTCTTCCCTCAGGGGGAGCTGGATGATGGAGGAGGAGCAATACCACCTACAGCAGCAGGTGAGCTGGAGTGTGGGGAGAGGGGCAAAGGAGGTCATGGAAGGGGAGAGAGAGGGGGGAGGGTGGGAAGGGCAGGGGGGGTGGTGTTTGGAAAGGGGGGGTGGGAAAAGGGGCGGAGCTGCAGGGGAGAGGTGGTCACAAAAGGGGGAGGTGGAGGGGGGTGAGCATGAGAGGGGCGGGTTCTTTGTGGGAGGGAGGGGGCAATGAGAGGGGCTGGTGGAGATATGGAGGAGGTTCTTCCCTTGAAGGAGCTGAATTAAGGAAGGAGCTAATACCACCTACAGCAGCAGGTGAGCTGGAGTGGGAGGGTAGCAGGGCAGGTGGGGAAAACAGGGGGATAGTGGGGGAAAGGGGCAGAAGCGGAGGTTGGAAAGGATAAGAGAGGTGGGCAGGGGGAGAGGCTGGAGTGGGGAGGGGGGCAGAGGAGGGGGATGGGAAAGGAAAGAGAGGGGGGCAGGGGGAGAGGGGAGGGAGTCGCCAGGCAGGGGAGGGGGGGGGGGCAGGGGAATGGGAGGGCCAAGGGGTGCTCTGGGCACCGCACTGTACCGAAATCACAATCACGCTGTGGCCACTGATTCAGCAGCTTACATAATGGAAATCTGTATGGTATTTGACCTTGCCCATCACACCAACCACCACCCCCCAGCCCTGTCCAAAAGCCCATTTTGTGAGACTACTGTCAGTAGCTGCTTATGTACATACCGATAATGGTGTTTTGTAGTACTTTGGCGCATTTCCTCATCCTTCTGCATATTAAGCTGCTGGGGTATGCTCCTGCCTGCAGGTTTGACAGCGTCACAATGTGAAGAGGAAGTAGCCTTAGGGCCCCAGGGTACCACAGCCCTCTTCAAAACCCTAGACCACCATGCAGCCACTATACCCCAAGAGATACCCCCTCAGGGGCTCTCAGCCCTAGCAGCAGCTCTGGCTTCAGGGTGTAGCAGTTGGGATCACCCGCAGGGTCAGCTACAGCTAGCTAGGGTGTGCTACAGCTGGGTGGTTGGGAATGTGCTACTGCCTGAGCGGGTGGGGGAGGCGGACACTGGGGCATGGGAGGTGGGGGGGAGGCTCTTTGAGGATGAGGAGTGGGAGGAGGTGAGAAGGGGAGATCAGAGAATGTGCAGGGCTGAGAGGGGGGGGGGGAGAAGGAGGGCTTGGGTCATGATGGGTAGTGTGAGGGGTGTTGCATAAGCACATGGTATGCTGGGTATTTCTTCAATCTGCCTATCGTTTGCAGCGCGCCATCCGTACCTGCACCATAACAGGTACCGGAAGGATCAAGCTACTGTCACTCCTACACTGCAGTGCCATCCTTTTGTTGATACTGCCAAGAGTATGATGTAAGGATGGCAGTGCACTCCTGGCACCAAATGACTACACATTGCAACCCGTTGTCCTCTTCACACTAGGGAACTGGTCTGACAAGTCTGGATCTTTCCCTTGTTTTCCAGGCGCTGTTGCAGGGTGCTTGTGGTACTTGGGCAGAGCGTGTCGCGCTCCTGTATGTACTGCTGGCGAGGGCGCTACACCTGGAGGCAGTACAGCTCTCAGGTTTCTGGCGGGACAGCAGCAGCATGGGGGGCTTGGCTCCTGGTGGCTGGCTGGCAGCACATAACCATAGCTGGGTGGTGGTGAAAGTCAATGGGAGGTGGAGGCTGTTGGACTGTGCTTATGCTGCACTACGGTGAGCAAGGGGCCGGTAGGAAGGATGGTTGTGGTGGGGAGGGGGGGCTCTTGGTACTTTTTGAAAGACCGCAGAATGACGGTACATTAAACTGCAGCTCAACGCCAGATGTGCATTGATCGTCGAGCCTTACCCTAGTTTGTGTCCAGGCATATCTTATCTTATCTCTGGCTGCATACCCAAGACATCCCATGTGTCATTACACCTCGCTGTTGTAGCAACACCGTGAGATGCAGGACTTATAGCATTTTCCCCGCCCGCATTCCTATCAGCAAAATGGAATGCTGCTGATCCTCTATTTTCTTGCCATGCTAAGGCTGAGAAGATGCAGTATAGGTGGACGGGGCGCACAATGCTGCGATCTTGGTGCTGCTGCTGCTGCCACTGCGGCTGCGGCTGCGGCACTTGTCATAATGCATGCCTTTGTCCTTATTTCCAGAGCCTTTTGTATTTCTTCTTTGATGTGTGACCAAGAACAGACACAACCTCGTAAAGAAATCTCTACGCACCCATTACTGCAATCAGGCTCTCACTTCCTGTTGCTGCTGCTTCTCTTTATTTGTTATGTTCAGGCATGGCCGCTGCTCCTGGTTCACTCCCCCTGCTGTGTTCTTGTACTCCCACCTGCCCTTCCAAGCATACTGGCAGCTCATATCTGAGCCGGTGACCTTAGCTCAGTGGTGGCAGCTCCCTGAAGTGGCACCTAGCTTTTTTGCTGCTGGGTGTCAGCTGCTGGACCCTACACTGCAGTCGTGTAACGTGCTGCCAACACCACGGTGAGCCTTTAGGTCTTGCAGGTCTTTGCTGCGGAGAATACTTGCACCTAGAGCATCCTAGCTCGCTTCTTGCCACAATATACACAGTATCTCAAGTATATTGCTGGCTGTCAACTGCTGGACTCTACACTGCAGGTGTACAATGTGCTGCCAGCACCACGGTGAGCCTTTAGGTCTTGGAGGTCTCTGCTGTGGAGGAATTTCCATATTCTTGCTTTTAGCATTTTATCGTACTGCTAACGTATTGCTACAATATTCAAAGAAATCGAATATCTTATCCAACTGGGTGTCAACTGGTTGACCTTATACTGCAGTCATGTAACGTGCTGGTCTGGGGCTTGAAACCAACGTTGTAGCCAGCAACGAGTTTAGCTTTCTAGTCGGGCTAACCAAAAGACATGGGCTTCCTTTGAGCTAACTTACAGACCATCCCAATGATTACTACTTGTATGGCTGGCGTTGATAAAATGTTTAGCCATGCACCTGGTGACACGGTTTCCCTATTTTTTGTAGTTCCTTAGTCATCCACAATAACCCCTTACTGGAAACACTGTGATGTACAGACCCCTTCAATTATTTTATGTGCAGGTGGGATCAGCCTCTCCCCTGCACCTTTGATACAGTCATAGCCTCTATCCATAGTGTTTCCACTTAAACCCTAGCCTGAGAATACTGCAAATAATCAAGTTTTCTTAACTGTTTTGTCTTCCAGGTGGGGTCAGCCCCTCCCTGCCCTCCACCTTTCAGTAGCAGCACCCGACTGGGAACACCAGCAGCTGCAGCTGCAACTCATGGATGAAACAGGGAAGCAGCAGATTGCAATATGGGATGATCGTATGGGACAAACAGGGGCACCAAAGGGTGCATGGAACAGAGGCGCCGGCAGCAGCAGCAGCAGCAGCAAAATCACTGGCAGTGGCAGTAGCTGTTCGTTCAGTGGCAGTAGTAGCAGTGGTGGCAGTAACAGTACGGGTGTTGGAATAAATGCGGAATGCAGCTTTGGAACATATGCTGCCAATAATCCTGCGACCGTCACCACCAGCAGCAGCAGCAGCCAAGATGCAGGTTGGTCATCGACTGCAGGACGTAGTAATCAGCAGCAGCAGCAGCAGCAGCACCAGATACAGCAGCAGGGTGGGAGTGGGGAGGGGGAGAGGGAGCTTCCTGATCATTTGTTGTTCCAGCAGAGTGTGTTGAGCTCTGGTGGTATATTGAATGTGAGGTATGGTGGGGAGCAGTATCAGTCGCGGATTCAGGAGCTGTGGGCTGCACTGCCTGGACCTGGGGAGTACGTAGTCAAGGTAAGGCCGTACATGCCCGCTTATTGATGTCTGCAAGAAAATCTTAAAGGGGCTAGAAAAAAAGGGCCAAAGAAGATTGAATGAGGTGGGAGCTGGGGGTGCCCACTTGTTTTTAGTTTTGAAAAGGGGGCTGGGGGTGCCCACTTGTTTAAGTAAAAAAGAAACAAAGTCTGAGGGAAATCTGAATAACTCGAATAATTTGCACAGCCTGGACCTGGGGAGTAAGTAGCCAAGGTAATAGGGGACTAGCAGCCCAGGGGTAAACGAGCAGTGGACCAAGAGGTGTTAGGGGACTAGCACTGCAGAGATAGTGGGGGCCTGATGGGAAGTCCTCTGTGGACTTCCGGTCAAGGGAGGATTGAAGGGGATGGGGACAGAGGAGTAAGGCAGATGTAGCTGGAAACGGTAGCTGCTTCCTCATTTTGATATGCAGACTGATTGACAATAGTGATCAGAATATTTAGGTTCAACACCATTGGCATCGCTTAGGGTAGTCTGATAGCGCGAGAGTGGAGACCAGCTGCACCTGTTGCTGTCCTGACCTTTGGTTTTGATCTGCAGCCTGATTCTATACCTCAATCTTATGCAGGTGCTACTGGTGACAGAGACGCCTGGCTGGTTACACCTTGCAGTGGAGGGGCTGCCTGGCGGAATGCTTATCAGCTTGACGGAGTCAGAGGTCGTCATACGCGTCAAGGTAGGGCAAAAGTGATGGACGATATAGTATGTCGTTTACTTTCAGCAGTGTTCGCAACAGCATCGTTAAAATGCACTTGTGTTGCTGTCATTATGAGTGATCTGGTGGTTTTTGCCAAAGCGCAGTCAGATCCATCACCAGCAATTGCATGGTTCCACAACGCCCATCTGCAGTTCTCGCTAAAATCTTTTTGATGTGTGGTCTAGGGTGTTCTTTTGAAACTTTTTGGGGGCGCTTGTGTGTTTAGAGAGTGTTTGAAGATGATCACAACT
Source organism: Pseudopediastrum boryanum (assembly GCA_963556185.1). Lineage (NCBI taxonomy): Eukaryota > Viridiplantae > Chlorophyta > Chlorophyceae > Sphaeropleales > Hydrodictyaceae > Pseudopediastrum > Pseudopediastrum boryanum. The sequence goes on along the minus strand of OY744511.1, from coordinate 4,263,664 downwards.
GTATGGAGATGCCTAGGAAGCATAGAGCTAGTACATACTAAGATGTAACATTAACAATGCTGTCATTATTTGTGATTGTTCTGTGACAGGTGGTAGTGCCACCCTCTGAGCCCCCAGAGCCCTCTCAAGGTCTGTGTATAAACCCCACCACCCCAATTGTACACCTACCCCTCCCTGAGGGCCAATCCCAAGCCAGCCAGGTCCTCCTCAGACCTAAATCCCTGCATACGCCATGTTGTCAGTTAGTGTCTTCCCGCCCTGATAAACCACTGGAAGCTGACCGGCCAGAACTCTTTGAAGTTGTAGTGCCTGGAGCTGAGGCAGTAGCAGTGGGATGTAATGCTTATGGGTGGGTAATGCTACAGCCGGCCCCGGGTAGGGTTGGGGTGTTTGCTGGGGTGGTTGTACTGCCTCGCAGTAGCAGGGTTTGGGTGCGGGCACTACTGCCAAAAGCTGCAGCAGGAGCAGCAGGGGAAGTGGCGGTCGCAGGAGCAGCAGCGGGAGCAAGAGAGGTGGTAACTGTCAAAGGAAGCAGCAACAGCAGTAGTAATGGCGGTGGTGGTGGTAGCAGTGCGGCTAGTACGAGCAGCAGTGGCGGCAGCAGCAGGAGCAGCAGTAGGGCCAGTGTCAGCAGCAGCAGAGGGCAAAGTGCTCTTGGGTCTGGAGTTGCTGCTGGAGGTGGTGCTGGTATGCCGGGGGCCAGCAGCAGAGGGAGCAGTGCACCTGGGAGTATCCTGGGCCCAGCAGGTGGTGGAGTGGCAGCAGCAGCACCTGTCGGCGGCGCTGTCGCAGCAGCAGCAGCACAGGCAGAAGCAGCAGGAGGAGGTGCAGCTTTGCTTGAAGGTGGTGCTGCTGCTCAGCAGTGGGCCCTGCTGCTTAGCATGCATGTCAAGCCTCAGGTAAGGGGAGAGAAGGAAGGGGACAGGAGGGAAGGAGGGCGGGGAAGCGGGATGTACGGCTGTCAGGCCCTGTGACAACCCCTTTTAGGTCCGTAGCTCTTAAGCTTGTTGATGGTGGCAAGTACTGAAAGGGCTTCTACAAGGGCTGTTGGCATTGCCTTGCCTACTTAGGCCTGAGGTTGGGTGCCGTGGCCTTCCTACTGCATTGCTCTTCTTACAGTTCAATGTGTGCTTATGGTCCAAGCTCTGACAGAGTCCAGTCCATACTGACAGGGCATACAGATTGTGATACCTTGTATTCTCGCAGGGCATGAGGCAGGCCATGGTAAACTCTATCATGTTCCCTAATATCTCCCTGGACTTGCTCACCCCCCCGACATCCTCCCAGCCTAACGTACCCACTGATTGCTAAACTTATCATAGAGGTCATCTAAAATGATAATGGTGATTGCTGCTGTACTCCAGTTTTTGCTGTTTGGTGCTACCAGGTTAACAAAGTACAAACTACACCTGAAAGGCACCTCATAAAAGCCACCGGACCATTGTACGCCCTAATGCTGCTCTCACAAAACAATGCAAACATTGAAGGTTTGGCAACCATGAGAGGGCTGCTAAATGGGACTCGCCAAACATACCATTGAATGGAACCAAAAGCAATGGCTGGCAGTGCTACTATTGTGCTGAAGTTGGGTCGCGTGTTCCTGCGTGCAGACGCAGGCAATTGTTGAAATCCCTGGCCCTTCCCCACTTCTACCCCTGATTCCTGTAACCTTCCTTCTCCTGCGTGATGCTCCTTCTTCTTATTGTCCCTGGCACTGCTGCTGTGGTGCTGAATGTGTGTTGCTTGTTCCTGGCCTCTAGATGCAGGCGATTATTGAAATCCCTGACCCTTCTCCACTTCCTGCCCTGGACCCTTGTCACCCTTCACTCCCCCGCGTGAGGAAGATGTTGGGACGACTAGATATGGATGAGGATGGCAGAGTTAGCAGGAGGGATATGCTCATGGCTTTTAGGAGGGATAGGCAGCTGGCGGATCACCTCAAAATGCCACCCAGAATAAAGGTAGGTACATAGATAGATAAGGTTCCAGCTAGCTGGTTTGTAACAGCGTGAGGTGTGAGGCCGTTGGCACTTTTGCTATGGCATATCCAAAATATGTAGTGAATCTGGTGTGGAGGAGTGACCACTGCTTTGCCAGGGATATCTACTTTCTAATGCGGACTTGGCACTGACTATCCGATTAACGTTCAAAGGGACCGGCAGGTTCAACGGGAGGGACATTCCCATGGCGTCCAAGAAAGACAGGGAGCTGGGCAGATTCCCTGAGAAAGCTGCATAACACATACTTGGAACTAGCAATGTGGGGCCGAGATTATTGGGTGGGGTGGGGTAAGGAGTCTAAGTGACATGCAGATGCAAACCAGTGTAAGACCACTAGAAGTACTGCAGATCTTGCATGGTACAGGCAGGTAGTAATCGTTTCAAGTCAGAATGCTAACAGAGGGAGACAAGCGTGGGGTTCCAGCAAGGGAGAGTCTTCAGCTGCATGCATTGCCAGCACTCCACCTTACCCTACATTCCCCAGTCCCATACTGCATTCAATATTAATAGGCTTCTGCATGAATTGCCAAATGTAAAAGTATTTCTTTTAAGAATCATAATTATAAAAAAAATTAATAAAGTTAAAAAACAATAATTTGAAAAAAATGTAAACAATTTTGTTGTAAAACAAAAAGTTTGATTACCCAGTGCCTCCCCCCTTTCTGCACTGCACAGGTTGCTGATGGGACCTTTAATCAGTTCCTGGCACGATTCCAAGTGATCAACCGTGATGGCTTGGGCTACATTAACTTGGATCAGCTTGCAGCATACTTGGGCGTGAGCTCTGGGCAGGGTGTAGGAGCAGGGCTTGCAGACAGTGAGTCTGGGTGGGATGTTGCCTCCCTGAGATCTGCTGCTGGTCCAAGGTCGTCTGTAGTAAGCAGCAGGTTAAGCACGGTGTCAGGGGCGGGAGGGAGGATGCCGAGGGTACATAGTGGTGCAAGTGTGGGGAGTGTGAGGAGGGCGGGGAGTCTGGCGGGGTCTAAGGCAGGAGGGTTGAGGGGGTAGGGTGGTCGTTAGGGTGAGTGGGAGGCAGCTGATCAAAGAGGCTTCAGAGCAGTAGTATGTACTGTCAGTAGCAACAGAGGCAAGGGACTGCTTTTTGGGGTCAGTGTTCAGTGCATGCATTGAATTGCGGATTGTGCTGCTACCTACTCACATGTCGTTCAAGAACAACTGGTGCATTAGCAAGGTTGTTGGAACCAGGTTGAGGCAGTTGTAGGGCATGTTGCATCTGAAGGTGATTGGGATATATGTGAACATTATTAAGCCTGGGGTTGGGACTCGGGATGGGAAAGTCCAGCAGAGATACTATACCAGGCTACTGCCAGTTTGTGGAAATGATATATGACAACATCATGTGCTAGGCGGGCTGTAAACCGTTGCTATCGCCCCTGTGCCAATCCGCACCATGTCTTTGATCATGACTTGGTGCGCTAGGGGTGGAACAAGGGTGCACGCTGACAACTAAGCGAAAGTGTGGATGGATATGGATAATGGAATGATAATGGTGTCACGGGCCTCCTACGAGCCTGTCTGCTGGGCTCATGAAGCTAGCGCCTGGGAGGCGTGGCATTGACCTCGGGGCGTAATACTGTTGGGCAGTGGGTGCTGTGTGATCCTTGGAGTTGGTCCTTGCATTGAATAACAGCAAGCGGAGATGTCCATGGGCAGGTCATGGAATCTTTGTTGTGGCAGAGTAAGCAGGTGTGGCATTGGGGAAGCACCGAGACGTCTCAGGATGGCTTCTGAGCATTACCCTTTGCTTTAAAGATCAAGCCTGGCAAAAGAGTCGGAAGAAGCAGTAGCTAGTCAGAGATCAAGCGGCGGTACTCGGTTGCACTAGCGCAACTCTGGACTACAAAACCAAAATTGTGTAATATGTCTCTGACAATAACAAAGAAGCTGGCCATGTGAGAGATGCCTGACGGTGCTCACTCGCTCCGCACCGAGTTGACTTCGCGAGACTGGCCTTTCGACATGCTGTTTACAGGAGAGCGGCTGGTACTACAATCCGCCCTTATGACTTGGCACAATGACCACCTTTCCAGTTGGTAAGACATCTAGTGCAAGGCCGCGGAATGCTGCTGCCTTACATTCTGCCGTCACCGCCCACTTGGTACTGCTCCCTGCATGGGGAGCTGAAGGAAAGTACCAGCTATGACAAACCCAAGCAAGGGCAAACCTATGCGTTCATGCTTTAATAAAAGCCTTCAAACTATGTATGAGCATAAGCACGCTGTGCGAGTGCTTACAGCATCCAGTCGAGCAAGCCCGTGAGTGAGACCTTTCCCATAATAGTGGCACGCCAAAGAAGTCCAAAGGGATCTGAACCCTGTCAGAATGGGCAACAGAAACAGCACCGTGAGCAAGAACAGCAGTGGTCGGACATTAGTACCATGCAGGGTTGGCGACGTCAGTGACTGGTCTGGGGCCCTGCTGAACAAGGAAGTGTACACATACCTCGGGCCAGGCTGTATCGTGCGGGTGTCTGTTGACAATGGAAAGACAGGAGCCGCCGAGTGCTTATATTTTGAGATCACGAAGGTCAAAGATGGCACTTATTGGGGCACATGCAAGGACACCTACCGGATGGGTGATGCCGTTGGCTTGCCCACAGGCAAGACCTTCACTTTCAGGAAGGAGCATATCCAAGAAGTACCTATTGATTGGCAGCCAAGATGGTTCAGGAAGAAGGTGGGGGGCAGGACAGATATGGTGCAGAAGAAGGGCTATGCAGTGACTGGGTACAGGTGATTCTATGAATGGTGGGAAAGTCACCAGAAGAAGCTGATGCTGGCATGCAGCTCCAGTGTCACCTGCTCAGAAAGAGAAGCCTTATGTTCCAGACAGGATCAAGCCCTGTTACATGGCAAAGGATTGCCAAGAGTCCGTTCTTGCGATGAGGGCTTTAAAGCTTTTAGAAGGCTGGTTTTAATCAGCAAGGAGCCTGCCTACATCCTGGTGCACTATCTGTTCTGCCAATACTGCTGCTCAAGGGGCTCATATAAGTTCTGCATAATAGTCGAATCATTTCGCTAATGGGCGGTGCACCAAGTAATATGGAAGGTGTGTGTATGTGGTGCATGTGATGAGCAGCAGTGGTGCCTTGTGGCTCATACCTTTGCCTGTGCCTAGGGATAACAGTGAACCACATGACAGTCTTGTGAGTAGCGGGGTCTCATCTGTCTCGTCTAATCCGTTGAACTGAGCCTCCTACCTCGCCTACGCATGAGTATGTTTTCTTGTTAGTGGCATGAGCGGGAAAGCAGCGGTGTTACAAGTCAGACTTAGGCTGGGGTTTGATTTTGCCCTGCTTTATGGAGCTGCAGGTTGCCACTGGTTCTACCAGATCATGGCCTCAGAAATTGTCATTGGTATGTGCAACCACCATGGAATTGGGACTGGAAATGCACTCTATGACCATTTTGCACCATTGTGTGCATTCTATCAGCACGTAGCCGCAATAAAGATGCATGTAAAGTATGATACATATGCCAGTTGTTGTGACAGCGTCTGCTGGAGAGCTGCAGTTTCTTGGGGCTGTATGTGGGGTGGGAGAGAGCTATGCAAGATATCAAGTGTGTCTTGCCTCCTCTCCAGGGCGGGACTTTTGTTCAAAGGTTTTCGAAGGTGTTATCATGTTGAGAATCTTAACTGTACTATTGTCACATGCCTGCGAGTGACCTTTCCCAATGTATGCATGACTCAGTCAGTGTCGGGTTGTTACGAGATAGATCAGTGCACCGCCTTCGGATCTGCAGCCCCCCTCACATGAGTTTGATAAGAAATCTGATGTGTTGAGGCACAGGAAAAGATCAGGACTGGGTGTTTCTAAAAGGGTGTTATTCAGCTGTATAATTATTGTGGCCGTGTGATATTTTATTGCTCCCCTTTATGTTTATAAGACATGGTAGCTATCTTCTGTCTGTTCTCCATTGTTTTGCATCCATCCAATGGTGTGTTTGGTCGTTTCGACCTAGCAGCCCTTTGCGGTTGCCGCACCTTCAAATTTTGTTTGTTTGTCTGTTTACTAACTGCTTGGCTGGCTGCTGACTGGGTCCACCGGTCAGCGCACAGCAAGTCGAAATGGGCTGGCCTGACATACACTGGCCAGCAAGGGATCCAGAGTGGGCTGGTGGCCGCAGCCATTGGGCTATATGCTTTTGAGAACCTGATGATTAGCCTCTTCAGACAGCTGTGCGATACGTTGTGTCCCGTGGTGCGCAGCAGCAGCTTGCCTATGTAGGGGGGCCAGCTGTTGAGTGGGCTGGCCTATGCTATCAAGTTCGGGGTTCCGGGGTTCGAAGGCCTACGGAGACACATCACCAGAAGACAGGAACGAACATGCGGGATACCATTGTGTAGAGTATTTACCATTCGATTGACTGGCAAGAGCAAGTGACGGGGGAGACAACCGGCGACCTGCCCTGGCCCCGGGAGCGGGGCACCAAAAAAGGGTGCATGTACACGCTCGCGGCACTGCGTGGAGGCTTGCCATACTGTGCAGTGATTCTCAGACAAGTCACTCTAATGCTGACTCCACCATCGTGACGGAGCGTGCACATCACTCAGCCCTCACCGCGCCAGCTCAAAACCTTGCATAGTGGCATGCAACAAACACATTCACATTCACGGCATCCATCAAAACTCTGCCATCGATCAGCAGCACACTGCTTACAAACGCCATCCCCAAAATGTACACCGCCAAAACTATGTGCAGTGATTTCTCAAATAATTAGCACAGCACCATGGCTCACCTTCAGATCCACCCCAGTGATGCGGTGCACATCTTTACCTCAAACATACAGGCTGCACACCTTCCCAAAACGCACCACTGTTTATGTGCAGAGGTATTTATAGAGATAATACTGCACATCCACCCCAGCCAACCTGCTCATAACAGCCCTGCAGTAATACCCAAACACAGCTGAACCACACTCCTCCTGCCCCCCTCCTCCCCCACCACCATCATCAGCCAACCAATAGCACCACAGGCACTGACACCCAAATTTCTTCACCCCCCAAAACCACGCCACAGGTAAACCCAGCAACAGCAGCATCACCAAGACCAGCCATATAACCACCCATGCATGCTGCAGCACCTCCCGCCATTCCTCAAGCCCATCCAACAAACTGCCAAAGCCATTATCCGTACATGGAAAGAAACGAATTGGCATACGCCATCGGTTTTACGTCTGGGTGTGGTACTGCTTCGAAGGTTGTGAAGTGAGGGACCATGTCATCGCCATTGAAGCGGACGAAGGCGCCTTTGTTGCCCATCTGGTCGCAGTAGTTGGGGGCGCTGAATACTGTGACTAGGCGGCCGTCATGGGCTACCTCATACCCCTCCTCCTTGACCTGGGGGGTGGGCAGAGCAGAGCACACGGGCACATATGTCAATGACAGATGTACGGTAAAATGTTTTAGTAGTGCAAAAAATGCGAGCAGGGCCAAGACAAACCAGCATGATACCCCTCCTCCTTGACCGGAGCAGAGAGCAGAGCAGACAAGAACGGCAGCAACAGGACATCAGCCACAGGGCTAGTCCATATAGCATGGCAACAAAGCTGAAGATGGCCAAGACAAACAAGCAAAGTTACAAAAAAAGCCCAAACGGTTGAACAATGATTCACTCTTCTGGTGTTGTTGATGCAGTCCCTACGATCAAACCACAACTCCCTTCCAACCCCTCATAGCTGCGCAGTATCACCAGATAAAGGCCATCCTCTTCTAGGAACACCATTACGCAACCACACATGGAAGCTTGGTTATTGCTTAGGTGAGTTCACTGTGACTGCATGCCCTCGGCTTTGCCTGGCAGCTAAAGACACAGACGCAACTGCCTTTTGATCCAAGCAAGATAACCAATTGAACACCCCATTGGTGTAAAACCCCCCGCCCCAGCCGTCCACCTGCACTTACCTCATGGCTACACACCACGAGCTGCAAGCAGAATGTTGAAACCTCACAGTTATCGCCCCTTGGGTCACCCGCAAAACCCTAAGACCCCCCCCCAACGTCCCATCTCATTGCTGTGCACCACCAGCAGCAAGCACTATGTTGAAACCTCACCATTACCGCCCCTTCCCTCACCCGCAAAACCCTGACCCCACCAACTTCCATCCAAGCCTAACCCAAAACACCCCACAACCAAGACCATGCCCCCCCCCCTTCCTCCCATCCCCCCCCCCCAAAACATCCCGCCCCCCTCACATTATGGCTATGCATCACGAGCTCCAGACAGAATGCTAAACCTCACACTCAACAATCAACACCCCTTGCCTCACCCACAGAGCCCTATTCTGTACCCCCCACCCCCCTACCCCTCACCTCATGCTGCGCACCACGAGCTCCAGAAATAATGCTAGACCTCAGCATTAGCACCCCTTGGCTCACCCACAAAACCCTATCTTGTCCCCCCCAACCCCCTACCCCCCCCCCTGACCTCATGACTGCGCACCACCAGCTCCAGCCCATTCTCCTCCAGGAATGTCTTGGTGATGTCGGGACCAAACTGCAGCCCAACACCACGCTTGCTGGGTTGACGCCCGGGCTGAGGAGCTGGGTCACTCCATAGGCACTCACACATTAGACCCTCATCTGGAGGCTCCCTGAGAAAAAAAGCACACGAACAGCTCGTTTGTATTAATTCAATTTAGTTTAAATCAGCTCGCTGTATTGGTGTTGGGTCCATGGCACTTTCGCTGTGGCATACAGGTTTTTAACAGGTGTCGGCTGAACAACATACACAACTTGGGAAAAAGCTCGGCTACCACCCGCTTCCACCTGCCCCACCCTTGCCCTCCCACCCGCCGGTACTAAGTCAACCCCAGACTCTTCCTTAGCTGTTGCCCCTTTCCCAGGCGACCCAATTGCGCCCCTCCCGTCGTACCAATTCCCCCTTCCCCCTCTACCAAGTCAACCCCCACACTCATCCTTACCTGTTGCGTCACCCTCCCCCAGTTGCCCCCCCCCCCCGGCCTGATCCCCCCTCCCCAAACCAAGTCAACCCCAAACTCTTCATTACGTGTTGAAAAGGACGAATTAATGCAAGAGCTACACCACGTGTTAGCTTCCCCTCCTGGGGGAACCAAGTGCGCCCCTCCCCCCTCCCAAACTGGTTGCCCCTCCCCCCTTCTCCCACGCCCACCCCCCTCCCCCACACCCACTCCTGCTCACCTGTTGCGTTGCACCTTCCGTAGGTCGTCCAGTTTGACCCCATCTTTGCTGAACAGCCCTCCATGCAGCACCAGCACCTTCTTGTTGAGCACATATGCCAGTGGTAGCCAATTGAAGGTCTCACGGAACACATCCAGCAGGGTGTTGTTGAACTTGTGCTTCACCTACATATCCAAGGGCAACAGCACCATCCATTACCAAGAGCCTAATGGGTAGGAGGCAAAACCCACCCTGTTACACATCCCATGCCTATACATGAGGTCCAGCATACTGTTCCACCTCGCTGTTTTCGTGATAGATTGAGGTGCGGGGCCTATGGCACTTTTTGCTATGGCATATCATGAAATGTAATAATAATACATTGCCCCTCTATGCAGTAGGGTAGGGCGGGAACGCACCACATGCGCTAGTACCACCTCTTCCTTAAACCTAAGGGGGGCTAATGCCCGGCATCCACTCAGTCACTCTATGCAGCACAAGTTGCAGCTTTTGACCAATGCCCTACTGAAGTAGCAGAAGCACGATGGAGTAGCTAGTGTTGGCATGAGGCACGTTGTGATAATAATATTTACTTTTCTAAAAAAAATTAACCAAAAAAAATTTAACAAAAAAAAATGCTCGGCGCTCAACCCTGCAACAGCTTACATAACCAGAGTCCCCTGTTCTCCAATACCAGAGAGTGCATGCAACTGCTGGGCCACCAGGACCTCTCTTTCTGCCTCTCCTACCCTTCTTCCCACCCCACCCCCCCCAAATCCCAAAATCCCTACTCCACCCCCCAACCCCACCTCTCCATCAAACCCCCCCATACCCTCAAAACCCAAAACCCCACACCATTAAAGCCAAAGCACCCCAAAATCCCACACCGCCGAAACCCAAACCTCCCAAATCCCCAAACCCCCACATCACCAATCCCCCAGAAAACCCTACCCACCTCTCCATCAAATCCGTATATTTTATTCATGGAATGGCTCTCATGGTTTCCCCGTGTGAGGTGCATGGCATCAGGGTACACTACCTTCCAGGCTAGCAGGGTCAGAATCACCTCAACACTGAAGGAGCCACGGTCAACAAAGTCACCTGAAACAACAACAGGCAGTACTGTGGATTAGGAACAGGGTTTAAGTCTCACAGGACTGTTTCAAGTCCCTTAGGTACATTTAAGCAATAACCTCCACACGGAAGGAGCCACGGTCAACAAAGCGGGCCTCTGCAACCATAACTAAATGTTTATTGTAAGGATCAGGAACAGGTTTCACGGCTCACAAGACTTTTGAGGTTTTTGAGCCTCCTAGGTATGGTTCAAGCATGTGCGGCATGGGGTCCAGGGCAAAAAGGGGTACGTCTGCTGTACTTGCACAACCGGAGTTAAAAGTCCATTAGACAGCTAACAACCATTGCTTGTATGTTGATGAAGCATTAATGCATGCAGGGGCCAACCAGAACCCTTCCATAACACAGCGGCAGAAAGCCGTTAGCCCAGACCTACGACTACGTCCAAGCAGTGCAAAAGGCATTGGTCCAGACCCCCTTTATCTGTTTTACTAACATGCAGTGCGGCTCAACGAACAGGAATAGTCGAGCACTGCTACTCAAAGTCTTCATACCACAGGTCTCATAACCCGGCAGACGCTCGGTTATGGGCTTGCATAAAACACCCCGAATGCATCCCGACAGTCCCGAAAGGATATTCTACCTGGTGTATTGTACATATAGTGCTCAGACAGAAGCAAAAGTGGCGTAGCCAGAACCATTTTCTTCTGATCGTGACACAATCACATTAGAAGCATGCGGCCTGTTTGCCAAAAGAATGTTGGTGGGGACCGGAGTGCATTACGGTATAACAAACTTACAATTGAAGAGGTATGGGTTCTCTGGTGAGGGCGTGCCAATGCCTGAACCCTAAGATCCTAAACGCTAAAACCCTAAACCCTACAACCCTAAAGCCTAAACCCTAACTTACCATTGAAGAGGTATGGATTCTCTGGTGAGGGCATGCCATTGAGCTCAAAGATGTTGAGGAGGTCGTAGTACTGCCCGTGAACATCTCCACACACTGTGAAGTGCCTGTCTGCTGGGAAGTCGACATCTACTAGCGAGGGGAGCGACCGGAACTGCTTACGAGCCTGCGGCACAAAAATATAAGAGACGAGGGATGTCATCAGCATATCCAAAGCAAGTATCAGGTACTAATCTTGAAATGTTAGATCTTCCCAGATAAATGCACGGGGGCGGATGGCACCAAGCAAGGATACAGATAGGATCCCCCATGTTAGGTATTAGAATGTCTACATCTACTAGGGGAGGTACCGGCCGGAACTGCTTGCGAGCCTACAGCAAAAGATTATGGGAGGTGAGGATTATCACCAGCATATCCAAAGCAGGCATCAAGTATTAATTCCAATGTGCTGAATACTCTCAGATAGACACAAGGTGGCCAATGGCACCAAGCAAGGATACAGATAGGATCCCCCATGTTAAGTATTGGGATGTCTACATCTGCTACGGAAGGTACCAAGCGGAACTGCTTACGAGCATAAGACATGGAAGATGGGTTGCGTCAACAGCATATCCAAAGCAAGCATAAACTGCTACATGTTAGGAGGTGCGGCGCGGCTGCAGGAAATGCCAGGGACCTAAACCCTATACCGTTCTTAAACCCTATACCCCAGCGTGCATGGCACCGAGCAAATACGCTGATCTGCAGCTAGCCATTGCAGCATGAGAAGTTGCCCCCCTCCCACAGCAGTATGTCGCAAATGTCCAGAACCGCAAACATGCTATGCCAATCACACATGGTGGCTCAGGTAACATTTTCTACCAGCCAGTACAGCTGTTGTGTAGATGCGGCCGCTGCACAAGTGGTGGAGACCATCCTACCACATCCACACCGTTAAAGGGGAGGAACAAAAACAGCTAGCTTTTCATCATCAATCAATACAAAAAAGCAGGCTAAAAACTCAAAAAACACTTTAGGATATTCGAAGAGAGAATGCAAAAATCGAACCGCTAGTCAGCAGCCCAGGCCCATTGTGGCCACCCATGCTCACCTCTAATACTATCTGGAAGACAAACCGCCGGTGTATCAACCGCTGCTCCTTGAACTCCTGCATCATGGCCTTCACAAAGTCCAGGGTAATCTGGTAGCCACCAGCTCCATCCTCTGTGGAATGGAAGAAACAGCAGCAAAGGGGGTGTGTTAAATCTGTCTGAAGGAGTAGGGCACACACACAGACCAAACCCCACGACTCACCCCACAGCCCCGCCCCCAACCAAACACCCCCCACCCCCAACCCCACCCAACGCGCTACACCAGCCCCCACCGCTTGGGGGTACAAGGGAAATACAGAAAGATAGAAGTGAGCCCAAGCGCCTTTGCATGTGCCGCAGTCTACAAAGGAGCTTCCTCAGAAACAGCAGAACCTTCGCAGTCAGAAAACGACAGGGCCTGAGAAGAAGGGCAACAGAGAGGGTGTGTCAAATGTGTCCGAAGGACTAGCACGCTAATATCACTAGGGAGCAGTGATAATCAAATAGCACAAAAGGCCATAGCAGGCTCCAGAAATGACGGAAGCTTCTTTGCATGTGCTGCAACCTGTAGAGCAGCTTCCTCAAAGGCAGCAGAAGCTTAGCAGTCAGAAAGCAACAGGGTCTGAGAAGAAACAGCAACAGAGAGGGAAGCTTTTTTGCATGTGTCGCACTCTGATACCATACCCACCTTGCATCATGGGTCCCTTGTAACTTGACTCAATGGGGAAGGTGTCCAGCTCAATGGTGTCACTGAGGTGTGTGATCTCAGACTCTGGTGTGGCCAGTGCCTCTTCAAACTTGATCCGCTTCACTGCCTTCTCACATTCTGACAGCTTCTTCCGGAGGTCTGGGTCCTTGGGCGCTACCTTGGCTGCCTACACCACAGGTAACAGAAGTGGTTGCAACTATATTATTGCTTGAACTACTGTCACATTGGCGTTTTGCATCGCATGGAGCAGCTTCCTTACGTTAGATGGGAGGCAGTGTGGCTTGAGACTCTTGGCAAAGAATGGAGGCCAACTAGGGTGGGGGGAGAGTCTGCTAGGTGCTGCAAGCCATCAATCGTGACAGGCAAGGGGAAAGCCAGACAATTGTTTGGGGCGGTGGATGCAGACATTTAGAGTACACTCCGCACTAGCTGCAGTTGCTTGTGGGCAGACAGCGCTGTTCTCCCATGCAGCTGTCATCCTCCCATGACCTTTCTGTGTGTCATCTGTTCAAACTGTGTACATAGCACATGTGCTGCCACTGTGGTACAACACAGGGTGCATCGTTAAAAGCACCCCCGTCATCGGCACAATGTGGTAATGCAATGTTACACAGTACAATACACATAGTGTAGACCCACCGGCTGCTTTTCTCTGGTCTGTGCTAAGTCAGAAGATGCCCCCAATTGCTGCTGTGCTTTGCTGAGAAAAAATCTCACTCCTGCTGTCCCAAAGGTGTAAGGTTTGGCAGAGTCCCTCTATTACAGTAAATGACTCACCGAGCTCCATGGGCATTCAAAGAGAGCAGCATGCTTGGTACTCCTGTTACGTGGAGCCGAATGACAGATGTTCCACTGCTACACTTGCAAGCGAACTTTGCTGAGTCTGCAACCAAGGAAAACTTGTGCAAGCTGCTTTGGATGCTGCTGAGTACAAGCCCGGTTATGCTGCGAGATACAAGCTGCACTCTGGCAATATGTGGATTGGCTGACTGACTGACTGGCTGGCTGACTGACTGGCTAACTGACTGAGTGACTGATTGAGTGACTGACTGCTGATCACAACCAGCCATCGCAGCTGAGAGAAGGTACTCACTGTGCGGAAGTCCTTGAGCGCCTCCTTAAGCTTGCCAAGTGCAAAGTAGGCATCTCCACGCCTGTAGTACCCCTGCATGGAATGTTACAAACCTTGAGAGGTATGGGAGCCTTTGCAACTGTGAGGAGACATTCAATAACCTCATCACCATCCTGAACTGCAACTTCATCTTCCTGACAGTGCTATGAGCTCTTGTGCTAGTGAGACATATGCTGGCATGGCATGAGGTACATGACGGTACGATATACTGCTCGCCAATGCCGACCAGCCTCACCTTCGCGTAGCTGGGATCAATTTCTATGGCCATGCCGGCGTCTGCCACAGCTGAGCCATACTCCTCTATCTTCGCATGCGCAAAAGCCCGGTTTGCATAATAGATGGCGCAGTCTGGGCGCAGTGTTATAGCTTCGGTATACTTCTCGACTGCTGCTGCATAATGCTTGTCTGTGGGAAGAAAGGCAGCGCGCGCCGGTAAGCGGTAGGACCAGCAAAGGTCTGGCAACCTGCTTGCAGTTTCCGGGTATGTAACCTTTAAAGAGCTTGTTTGCTTCAGTTTTTACGCGCTCTGCCTCTTCTATTACTCCTGGCTCTACCATGCTGAGCTGCTGCTAACGAAGCATGCGGTTGCTCGAGTACTTCGTGATGTGCGGGTTTGAAGACCCAGCAACGAAGAAAGATATGATCACAAAGCGGCTTTGAAAGTGCTTGGGCGCCAAAGAGGCCGTGTTCGGGCAATACCTATAAGCAAAAATGAGCAAGTCACGGGCAAGATCAAGGTCTGCTGGTGCCTGGAATTCCAGCCAAAACTGCAGCAAGATCCAACAAGCGGCTTATGATAGGCCTTGGTGCGCCACCTCGCCCTGATATGTAAGCTGCATTTGCTGCAAGCAGTGGATAGGAGGCTTGCAGGAGTTCCTAGAACCCTTCACAGGTGTTCAGCCTTGACCCGCCGACCCGCGGTGCCAAATGCATACCAATTCCATTTTGTAGGGAGCTGTAGGGAATTTTTCATGTCACCACTACCCAAGGTCTGCAGAGCCCATGTGTCCTATCCATTTAACTTGTTGAGGTCTCCGGCTCACCTGAATGTACCCGCCGAGCCCTTGCAATGTCCTCCATGAATAGGACACGCATAAGGATCTGCTATGTTTTTATTGAATCAGCTGCCACGTCTTACGCTCCAGCGGCATGCGCGTGTTAAAGAACATGGGGACCAGGAAGAATAGTCGACCTAATGGGCACTCTGTTATGCCACCGCTTCATGATGGCCTGGCTTGCTTGCACGAGAGCAACATCAACCTACAACCTGCCAAACTGTAATACTGGATAGCGGGCCTCTCAGTATGCCTGTGGCATACCGAGCACTGAGCATGGCAATATTAGCAAAGAAACAGTGGAGCAAAGAAGCACTTATGATCACGCATCATCATACACTAACCACCTTCACTAATCACCGGCATACTCGCAGGCGCATGCAGTGCGCTCAGGATGTGCTGTCAGCTCACTATATGACAAACAACGTATGTGCATACACAACTACATGCAAGCATGCCATCCATCATTTCCTAAGCTCAAGAGAGAGAATCACAATTTAATCAATAAAGAATCCACTGTTGTGTTTGGGGGGCACCTGGGCAATACTAGTTGTACTGCAGTAAAACCCACGTGGCATAACGGCCACAGTGGCTACTGCAACCTGAGCAACACACTGCACAACAGAATTGCAGTAAAACCCACGCGGCATAACGGCCACAGCGGCTACTACAAACTGAGCACACAACAAGCATGTGCCAGGATACTCTAGTGAACCCGTCCATGCAACAAAGGCCGCATGGACCAAAGCCCTCACATAGAGTACTACTAGACTGCCAAAAGAAGAGACCCTTATTACCCCCCCTTGCCATTTAAAACCGGGAGGGAGGGCGGGAATGCAAACAACTCAGATGCATGCCATCCTCTTCAATGGCGCAGGGTGCCTTGAAAACGGGCAAACCACTGCATATATATCGCAATGCAGGGAGCAGACCCTGAAAACATGTGACCAGCCGGAGAGCAGCGGCAGCAGCATCGCGTCATCCTTATAGGCAATACAACTTCCCCGTACCACACAGGCATACACCAAAGTGCAGCCATGACATCACCGCATCCAATGTTTGCTCTCGCGTTCGCTGGGCACATCCGTCCGGGATACTTTTCTGTATCCCTCGTGTATGTTATGACCTCCCATCAACTGCCACAAGCTCGGTACATCCTATAAGGAGGCCCACGATTACAATATAATTACAAGCCATCGGAATTGGAACTGCAGGAGCCTCAACCACTGTAAATGTGTATCACTTGCTTTAATGCCACCACGGCCATAAAATATCTATAAGGCTGTACCTCAACCAGCGATAAGATCAATTCTACCTGTAAACAGGGAACTACTAGAATGCAGCCAAAGCCACATCCACAAGGTACCGCCCAGCCACCACCCAATAAAATTTCAAGTCTGTGCTCTTGCAAGTCATGCTCAAACCCTCAAGTCATGCCTTCCAACACAGCAAGCCTTCCCTGCTACGCATCACCAAAGAACTAAGGCCCCCAAAAGTTACCACTATGGAGCCCATGCGGCAGTGAGAAAGCAGCATGCCGCCTGCATGGCTGGGGCATCACGCGAGGTGGTGTACTTAGCTGAGTGTGGCTAAGCTTTTCACATTGGCGCAGTCGGTTACCATACCTGCCTGTCACAGGACAGACACAGGTTCGATTCCTTGTAATGGCACTTCTTGTCCTAACCATTGTCTGCCTCGATACAGGATAGAGCGAGGTCGTTTCTGTTCAAAGCTTGACTCCTGAATGTAATTCACTCTCTCTTCTAACCTTAGATTCATAAGCATGGCTCCCCACCTCCCACCAACTCCCACCGTTGCAGATGCTTTGAAGATTGATTGCTCAAGCTGAGTACAGGCTCAGAGCTTCTCTTCGCTTCTTTGTACATGGCCCTGCTCACCAATTCTGCCCCTGCTGCTGGAACGAGCTGCGGCCCTTCCTTTTAACTGCTGCTGCTGCCCCTGCTACCTTCCACTCTTGCTGCTCGGCTGTGTAGTACTGCTCATCTTTCCTGTTAAATAAAGCACACCCTTCGTGCTCTTTGCTGATGCTGCCGCCCCCCATTCACGCTGTTAGCTACTGCTGCTGCTGCTGCCAGTCCTGGGCACCTTCCAGTTCTGCTGCTGCTGCCAGTCAGTGCTCATCCCTCCTGTTCACCACACCGGCCCCCAGCTCCCCTGCATTCACTTGCGGTCCTAACCTAGAAATCAACAGCATTCCCTTGCTACGGTGCCCCAGCACCCAGAGATTTTGCAAGCTGACTAATAGCCACCTTCCACTGCTACTGCTACTGCTGCTACTTCTGCTGCTGCCGCTGGTCAGTGCTCCTCTCTCCTGGGAGTAGGTTGGAGCTAATCATATGAGATAGATCACAGCGCAGCTACTCATGCAGGCGTCCTGCCGACCACACCTGCCCCCAGCTCCCCTCCATTCACTTACTAAGGTACCCCAGCGCCCAGAGCTTTCGCCAGCTGACTAATAGCCACCTTCAAACGAGCCTGTGGCCCACTTTCAAAGCAGCTGTCAGCACCCCAAGGCTTGAAACAAGGCTTAACCTTTCCCCCCTGCTGCTGCTGCTGCTGCTTTGGAGGTTTACCACCAATGCCCAATCCAGCCTGAGGCCCCCCCATGCCCGACCCAGCCTGAGGCCCCCCCATGCTGGGCACTGCTGCAAACGAGCCACTGGCTGCTGCCCATTGTGCCAACGATTCAGGTCTACTAGCAGCTCCCGCAACTGTGCTGTTCACGCTGCCAATGCCACTGCTGCTGCTGTGCATGCTGGGTCTGGGAGCTGATGTTCCTGGTGGATATGGTGCATGACGCCCTGAAACTGAAACTGCTCCTGCTGCTCGTGCCCCTAGTGCCGCTCCTGCATTACCCGCAGCCACGCCTGCTGAGTAAGCTCCAGCTCCTCCCGCTGCTGATGTTCCTGGTGGATATGGAAAACACTGCCCTGAAACTGATCCTGCTGCCAGAGGTGGAGTATATGCTGTGTGTGGTGTTGGTGCCACCGCCCATCCAGCAGCAGTAGGGCTGGGCACACCTCCTGCTGTTGGTGCCCCCCCGCTAACAGGACCTGCTGTGACACCTGCTGCTGGTGGCGGTGGCCACACATGAGAGGCTCCAGCTGCTGCTGCTGCTGGGTCCCATCTAGGTGCTGCTCCTCTTGCTCCTGCCCCTGCTCCCCACCCCATCGCTCCTCCTCCTCCTCCTGGCGCTGCCGAATGTGCCTGCCACCCTGTGTAATGCATTCCCCCTCCTCCCGCTGCTCCTGTTGCCGGTCCTGCAGCTGCTGCTGCTGGTGGTGGATGCCCATACCACCCACCCCCATGCATCCCCCCCACTCCTCCCACTACTGCTGCTGGTGCTGCTGCCCATCCAGGTGCGGTCGGTTTCGGCACTGCTACTGCCACCGGTGCCGCCCAGTGACCCGGTGTCACTACCGGTACTCCTGCTACTGCTGGTTGCCATCCTGGGTTGACTGGTGCTGGTAGGGGCCCCACTGCCCAGCCAGAATCTGAGGGGGCGGGTACTGGTGCTGCTCTCGGGGCGGCCCACCTCGGGGCTTCTGCTGCTGCTGCTTCTGGTGTTGCTGGCGGGTCTGGGTAGTACCGCTTGGAGCTGTTAGCTGTACTGCTAGCATTGCTGATGCTGCTGGGGTATCTGCTTGCCACTCCAACTTGTACTGCTTCTGGGAGGTCCGGGTAGTACCGCATCGAGCCGGTGCTTGGAGAGCGGACGTCTGGATGAGCAGTAGCATGGCTGGTGGTGCTGCTGCTGCTAACACCAGCCAAACCCTGAGCCATACTGTTGCTGCTGCTGTTGCTGGAGGTTCTGTTATATGCATCAGTGATTGAGCTGGGGCTGCAGGTTTGGGATGGTAGAGTGGTGGCGCTTTCCACCCCACTCGAAGCACACACACCTACAGCTATCACTCCAGCAGCAGCAGCAGCAGACGTAGCAGCAGCAGCAGAAGTATTAGCAGGAGCAGCAGCAGGTGCCTCTTCCATCATGGGAGGAGGAGGGATGTGCATGCTAGCTTCCTCGTCACCACCACCACCACCACCGCCAGCAGAAGTACTTACTACTGCTTCCTCGACCACTACTGTGTCTGCTACTGCACTATTGCCACCACCACCACCAGCAGCAGCAGGAGCAGGAGATACCGCTACTGCTCCCTCAACTGCTACTGTGCCTGCTACACCACCAGCACCAGCACCACCACCACCACCACCACCAGCAGCAGCAGCAGCGGAAGGTGCTGCCAGAGGCAGCTCACAAGATGAGCTTATAGTCATAGGTGGTGGTGGCAGCAGTCTGTCCTCCACTGTAAACCTCAGGTCAGATGCACCTGGTAGCCGGATGCCGTACTGTGGAGGCACTACACTCCTGTCCACCTGCTCTATGGTCACCACCACCATGCTGCCGTCCGGCTGATGGTACAATACTGCTTGGCCCTTGTTGTACATCACACCAGTAGCAGCAGCTGCTGCTACTGCACCTGTAGTAGTAGTAGTAGTAGCAACAGCAGCAGGAGCAGCAGTACCAGCAGCAGCTGCTGCTGCTGCTACAGCTTCCACACCAGCTGCTGCTGCTGGTGGTGGTGGTGGTGCTGCTGCTGCTGCTGCCGGGGTAGCCGGAGGAGGAGGAGAGGAGGAAGAGGGAGAGGAAGAAGCAGAAGCTCCCTCAGCAACAGCGTCACCAGCAGGAGGTGGAGGAGCAGCCATCCCACCCTTCTTAACAGTGGAAGCCACAGTGAGGGGTGGAGGGGGGTCAGAGGCATCAGGATACATGCCACTACCACCATCAGCAGCAGCAGCACTACCTATGCTATCAGCACCACCAGCAGCAGCAGCAACCACAGGAGGCATGATAGAGTCCTTCGCACCTGCTGCTGCTATTGCTGGTAAGAGGTCCGCCTCTGCACCGCTTGCTGCAGGTTCTGCTGCTGCTGGCACTGCTGCTACAGGCCCTGCTACCCCACCTACACCAACCGATGTCTCTGCACCTGCTGTCGCAGGCCCTGCTGCTGCTGTTGCTGCTGCTGCTGGTGGTGCAGGCAATAGGAGGTCTGCCTCTACACTGCTTGCCTCAGGGCCTGCTGTTGCTGCTGCTACAGGCCCTACTACCCCATCAACCCCACCACCAGCAGCAGCTACGTCTGTAGCAGCTCCATCAACCCTGGGCCCCTCAACAGGTTCCGGAGTGTCTGGGCCTACTCCTGCTTCCTTCTGCAGTTCTCCTGGAACATCTGCTGACGCTGCTCTTACTGCAGCTTCTGATCCAGTCCCCAGCATGTCAACTGTGGCAGGTTGGCATGATGCAGCAGTACTCGACATATCACAGCACATTACCTCTCCCGCTCCCCTGGCTGCTGCTGCTACTGTTGCAGGTGGTGGTGCAGCTCCTGCTGCAGCAGCTGCTGTTGCTAATGCCTCTGGTGCTGCTGCAGCCACCTTTGGCTCTGCTGCTGCTGCTCCTACTGGTGGTGGCACCTCTGCCTTACCTGCTCCTCCCTCTACCCCCACTCCCTCTCCCTGTCCCTCCCTCACCACCCCCGCTCCTGCACTGTCCTCTCCACCTTGACTGTTTGCTGCTGGTGCTGGTGCTGCTTCTGCTTTCCCCTCTACCCCCAGTCCCTCTCCCTCTCCTTCCCCCACCAGCCCCGCCCCAGCACTGTCAACTCCATACAGTCCTCCTAGTGTTGCCCCCCCTAGCTCCCCTTCACCCACCCCCTCCTCCTCCACCTCATCCCCACCCTTCCCAACCTTACTACTCGGCAGCACAAACCCAAACTTCCCACAGCACGTCCTACAATGCAGCCCCCTCCTCGTCTCCATATTCCCTCGGATCCAGCTCAAAGGTGTCCATTCTGAGGCGGTACATTCAGCAGTACATGGGGCACAATGCTCTGGTGATAGCAGGGCACCAGGGGCTGGGGTACTGAGGTTCCAGGCGAGGCTGCAGCAGTCCTTGCTTGTGACCACAGCACACAACTCACAGAGCCATTGGCCTGGGGTTTTAGGGTCTGGCTGCATGTGCAGATCTCCCCAGAAACCCTGCGGCAGCACAGTGAGCAGCAGGAAAGGGGTTTTACGGTCTGGGGTTTTAGGGTCTAATTACATGTGAAGATCTCCCCAGAAACCCTGGGATAGCAGAGAGAGCAGCAGGAACAGGGGATCGTCAGAAGGAGTAAAATAATTGCAGTGGCAGCAGGTTACTATGGAGGGACCAGATTGCCCAAACATCAGTACTAGTGGGATGGTGGCCCTACAGCCAACGCCAGAGCAATAAGCATTGTGGTAGGGCAAGTATTTAGCCGGTTATGGTGGGACCAAGCAGACACATTACAGGTAGGATTACATCACAGTCATTAGCAAAGCTGTAAGCATGCTGGTCGGGCAGAGAAAATCCTCAAGACCATCCGGATCATCTGCAGCTGGTATCATATGCCCACCTGCTGGGTCCTTATACCCTACCAGTATGCTTTGCAGCCTCTTGCGGGGAAGGACATGTGCTAAGGTGCGTTGCTATGAAGCCATTACATCTGTGTTATTCACATTTAAATATCACAGAGCAAGCTGTGAAGATCATTGAGAACATTGCGAGTCTGAAACCATTAGGGTCCTACCACCAGCACAGCCATTGAGGACTCATGGTGCACGACCTTGATTATGGGTCAGATCTACAATGCCAGGAAGTCACATCTACGCCAGCTGGTCTACCTTGCAGATCTGGGTTCTGCAGTTCACAATGAACTTCACCTGCCTGCTCCAAAAGCTGAGGAGCTTGGAATAAGCTCTGGCATGCATCACCTGCTCTACGAGCCCCTGGTATACAGTGTTTTAGCTTCTCCAGCTTCTAGTCCCCTAGCATCTTGAACCAGATCCTGTCTGGTAACTCGTAGCGCTGGATGCTCTTGTTGGGCTACAGTTCCCTTGACTCCATGTTGGAGGATGCTTCACGAGCCTCCGTGCCTAGCTTTCTCTCACACACCCAAACCCTGAGCTTCAATCTGAAGGACCTATAACCCAAAACCCTGAGCTTCAACCTGAAGGACCTATAACCCAAAACCCTGAGCTTCAACCTGAAGAACCTACACCCCAAAACCCTGAGCTTCAATCTGAAGGACCTACCATGGTGTATCCCAGGACCATGTCATGTTGTTCTTTGCAGCAGGTGCATGTGAGGGGGGCAAGCAGCTCCTCTGCGCCAGTGTCTAAGTTAGACATGGGATGGCCTATGGGGCAGCGAGGACTAGGGCCACCTCCAAAACACTGCGGGCAACACAGAAGCGAGGGGGTTAGTCACACAACTTATTGGTTTTTTAATTGCAGGGCAGAGCACAGGTTAGATAGAGTAGAGGGTTGTTGTGCACAGCACTACTACTGCACGATGGGAGAGTTATGTGTTCACGCATAAATGGGCAAATTTCAAGACTTTATTAAACATAAAGCAAGCATGGCTGTCAGATAAATAGGTTTTGATGACCACGTGGGGATTCATTCATCCCTCTGTAGTGCCCAGATATGCTTCCTGTCTTGCTGGGTCCTTGCCCCAGCTGTAGCTTTGTTTGAGCGGGTTGGATTGATGGGATAACCGGAGCCTTGTAACGCACCTCATCACACATAGTGTATCCTTCAGGACACTGGCCGCAGACAAAGCCTCCAGCCCGGATCGGGTCGAGGAGCTTTTGACAGCCTCCGCGGCTGCAAAAGTAGTACGAAGAGATGTGCGCCAGTGCTGCAAAATACTCGTCTGTGTCCAGGTCTCCGCTGCTGTCTGCATCCACGGCCTTGAAGATGCTCGCGAGCTCTGCCTGTCCAGTAGGAGCACGCCATGCTGGGAAGAACTGAAGCACGACGTTGATGAAATGCTCTACGTTTGTGAGGCCACTTGCATTGGCCTGCTTGAAGTCCTCGTAATCATTGGCAAGGTCTTCGAGGGCCTCTTTGCCCAGAGAAGTCTTGATTAACCTGGCCTTCTCCAAGAGCCAAGGGCGTATCACCCCAGTGAGCACATCGTCAGGAACGTCGCTTAAGGACATAACGGTGAGCTCCTTCGGCGTTACAGGTGTACAGGTGCTGCAGGCGCAAGGGGATCTCCAGTCTGGTAACCCTTCCAGACTAGAGCCGACTGGTCAGGATCCATATGCGCTGCGCTGTAAATGCATTTGGCAAGTGCACACGCAAGGCTTTTGCTATTCACTCTGTAAGCATGGCTTGGTGGGAGACTTGGTGGGTTTGGGCAGAAAACGGTACGAAAAGTTACTCTTGTAGTGCTGCTGCCAGACTCCCATTTTCTATATCGAGCGGACCACAAGCACGCCGGCTTGAGCCCCCAGTGTTACTAACCGCGCGCTCCATCCAGGATGCAATTTAGGCCTGTAGGGCCCGCTCTAGTATGGTTGATAACTGAGAAATGGAGCTGTTCAGCGACGTGAACAAGTTCAGGGAGCACATCCTTCCTGTTCTCAAGGAGGACACTCTGTTGAACACCATATGCTTATCCGAACTATCAAGCATTGACAATGGGACCACGGGCACGTTGCTAGGTTCAGTCACCTGCAGCGCATGCCCTACTCCTCACACCTGCGCCGCGTTGAGTGCTGGTCCTAGAGGAGTCCGTAATAGGATCGTAGTATCGTCTTCAGTCTGCAGTAACGTCGCGGAAGCTCTGGCGCAGCAGCTTGATACCCTCAACAGCACCTCCATCACCGCTCCTTCCGCTGCTGCGAAGCACATCCTGGCAGCTTGTCACTGGGATCACAAATATACCATGAACCTCATGGAGCTTAATATTCCTCGCTCGACCCTCACAGCTAACCCATCTCCAGCTTCTACGGCAACTAGCTCCCAACCTGCAGCTAGCACAATGCCAGCCCCAGATCCAGCAGCTACTTCCAACAACCTTATTCGCTCAGCATCAGCAACAGCTTCGGCTCCCTGCACTCCGCGGCCGCTGCCTGAAGTCCACCTACGTCACCTCTCACGTGACTCTTCGGAGGACATGAACTTTATCATGAAGTGGTGCTCCGACTTCCTGCAAGAGGCAATGAACATCCCCAGCCCGCCATCCTCAAGCCAGGTGGAGGCCATGGTACTGCCTTGCGCCTCTCATGGGCACTACAGCGTGGCAGTAGCAGCCTTACAAGAAGCAGCAGCAGTAGCAACAGCAGCAGTAGCAGCACCAGAAGCAGCAGCAATGCCACTAGTAGCACCAGCAGTAGCAACACCAGCAGAAGCAGCAGCAGCAGATGCAGACCAGCAGTCAGCTGCTGGATTGATGGATGGTCAACAGCATCCAGTTACACTGCTATGTCATGTTCCCACTAGCAGCAGCAGCACTAGGATTGTGCAGGTGTTCACGCCTCACCAGTTCAGGCGCAAGGGCTATGCTAGAGCAGCAGGTGAGCGGACATTATAAAAATAACATCCACAGACAATCAATCATCACTCAATTGGCACATGACCCCACTTAAGCTGTGCTTTGGACATGGCAAATGGCATTATGGGAGATGATTGATGGGTGTGATCCTCATGGGTTCACAGCCAACCTTACTGTTATTGTTAGATTTCATTATATGCCATTGCAAATAGTGCCATAGGCCGCGCACCAAGCTGTCACAAAGAACAGCGAGGTGGCAACCTTATCATATCTTTCTTGCATGTGACCGAGTGGCATCTGATAGCTGATGATCTTGCTGTGATTCCATGTTCAGTCTGTCTGACAGGGAGTGCTTTTTTGTTATTACGACAATTGATTGATTTGCCATAGCAGAAAGGGTGTGATAGGCCCCGCACTTCAAGCTGTTACAACACATTGAGGTGGCACTAAGATGATTGGTCTAGCACGATGCAAACTGATGCATTGCCCTTCCCCTTCTCCACCAAGCAAAGCCATGGATCAATGGCCACCTATGACAAAACTACGAACTGCAGAATGCTTGTGTTTGCTTGGAATCCATGACCGCTCGTCTGTCAAAGCAGTCCAACGTTCTTTATTCATCCTTTCCTCATGAAGTTGGTGGATGTCTCGTGAATGACTGCTTACTGTTGCGTCTGCTATTGTGCAGTACATGCCTTGTGCCAGCAGTTACAGCAGCAGTACAGCCACATCTGCTTGATGGCTAACCAGACCAACCCCACAGCAAACAAGGTCTATGAGGTGCGTACTTGCACGATCAAACAAACTGGTGTTCTTGTGTCCTTAAAGATTAGCATTCCTTGAAGATCGATGGTTGTGGCAACTCCCTTGTTGTGAAAATGCAGAGATTAGGTCGAGGTTTTGCATGAATTGAGATACTTGAGCAATAACTAACAGCATGTTACATATCCTCAGAAAACGTCTGCATGAATCTGCTTAGGATTTTCATGGTACTATCATGTTGTGATGCAAACTGATGGCATTTTCTTCTATCCAGCAAGGGTCTCATCTGTCTGTGTTTCTACCCAGACAGATGAGACTGGCAGAAGGTTGGTCTGTCTCAACCTTCTGTGGTACCCACTGTATTGTCCAAGGGTACCCCAGAAGGTTGAGACAGCTCAACCTTCTGCGTAGGGTTTAGGGTTTTAGTGTTTAGGGTTTAGGGTTTGAGACAGGTCAACCTTGTGCAGTACCTAGTACTCCTGTTCAGGTGGTCCTGTGTAGCAGCAATCAGCACAGGCTGTGACTGAGGGACTCAAACAGATGAGAACCCACCCTACCTGCTGTCACCTATGGATGTGTTCTGCTGCTGCAGGATGTTGGGTTTGTCACTGTGGACCAAATGTACATGCTGGCAAAACCTGGTCATGAGGTTTTCACTGCTGCAGTCCAGCGTGACAACGACGCTGCTGTGAAGGACAGCTCAGCAGCTGGAGCCGACTCGAGCACCAACTAATGTCCTGCACCTTTAAGTTGCTGGGGAGGAAGTAGCTTTTCTGGCAGTTATCAAACAGAGAAGGTAACCAGACCTCAAAGTGGGGTTGAAACCATCCATCCAGGGTGGTTTGGCAAGAGCAGACACAACCACCAACTAGTTCTCTGCTCCCGCACTAGTTGCTTGGGTGGGAATCGCCTTTGCAGTTGCCAACAGAGAAGGTTATAAGACCTGAAAGTGGGGCTGGAACCAGCCACCCAGCAACTGCGGTGAGTGGCTGGCAGAAGGCAAAGGGATTTCCAGGCTTGGGAGTTGCTGCTTATTAGGCCTTTAGGTATGTATTGCATACGGTGCTAGTTCTGAGGAGAAGCCGGTCATTCCTGTGAAGCTTCCGCTTGTCTCATTTGGTGTCTCATGCCTGAGGCCGGGAGTGTTCATATGCACCTGCATGGGGGGTTCACGTCAAGGCTTTGTGCCATTGTGTGATCTGTTAGACAGTTACGGTTAAGCGTCTGCACATCACAAGCAGGAGGACACTATAATTGTTGATCAAGTCGATGCTCCAACAAGCACCCAGCACTAAGCGGTCTCTGAGTCAGCCAGTCAGGTCCAATTGATAGGGCCATGGTATGCATGCAAAGCTCCAGCTAAACGCCCGTTGCCAGCATAGTTGCAGGGACTTTGTTTTAATTCGTGACCTGCTATTTCACTGCCATAGGCCGTGCACATTAGCGACAGCAACAGTAGGACATCCATTGCTTACCTAGACTCTTCATGTTTTAATGTGCTTGTTTCTCCACTCATTGCAGGTTATACTTCGCTACCAGCAGCTCACCAAGGGGCTCTTGTGAGAGAAACTGGGGGTCAATGCCATGGAAGACCGCGCACTGTCTATGCTGGAGAAGATAGCAGCATGAGCAGCGTACGAGGACATGCAGACCTGCTGCTTTTCTAGGGGCCTCGGTGGATCACCCCAATGATAACGTCCTGAAGCCCGTTCCACAGCCTCCCTCTGGAACCAGAAATAGGCTTGAAGGAGGGCTCTGGAACCAGAAATTGGATGCTGTGTTTTTAGTGGCCCAGACCATGTCGATGCGAAGCATCGACCCAAACAGGAGGTGGGGGTCCAGGGGGGAGGAACAGCCCCCCTGGTGGGGGTCTGGGGCGAAGCCCCAGGAGCTGGCAACAAATTGCACATATAAACACCAATTTTACATTAAAAACTGCTACTTTTCTACTAAGATGAGCAAAAGACACTCTGTCACAAACTTGCTGGAACCAGCATGTGACATGTTGGCCAGAGGACGGCCCACGGCTGGAACCGGGAACTCACTCTTTTTGCATCGCTGGAACCATGGAACAGAGCACATTTTGCCTGGAACGCGGAACTGGAACGGGCTTCACCCCGGTACAATGACGGGGTTCGGTTACTTTATGCACGAGCGTAGGCGTGGCTGTTTGTGCTGCTATGTGCCGTGGTTTGCTGGGGGCTCAGTTTAGTAACAGTGGTAATGAGTGGTTGATTGCTTGACACGCCGTGCCAATCGAAGGCTTCGTCACTTGGTTACGACTGGTTGACAGCTTCCGTACGATCAAGTTGGTGGGACCACCAGGACTAGCTTTCTTGCTCTGAGTGGAATAGCATGCGCTCAAATTGTTACAGCCGAAGAGCAAGGACGGTGTGGCGGTCCAATGTACCAGCCGTTCACTCTCTAGTAGCTGGCTATTCGAGATGGAGCGATATGGCGACGCAACCGTTTTTAGGGAGCACATCCTCCCTGTGGTTGAGAATGACCTTCTGCGTAACACAGTCTTCCTATCTGAATTGTCAAGCATTGATGCCGGGACCAAGGGCACGTATCTAGGATCGGTCAGCTGCAGTGCATGCCCTTCTCGCCGTACCTCCGCCGCAGTCGCCGCTGGTCCCAGAGGGGTCATAACGTCCTCTGTGTTCTGTGACAACACCGTCAAGGCTCTGGCACGGCAGCTAGATGCCCTCGACAGCGTCTTCATCACTGCTCCTTCCGCAGCTGCAAAGCACATCATGGCAGCCTGTCAGTGGGACCTCAAGCACACCATGAACCTCATGGAGCTCAAGGAGTCTTCGTCCACCACCACACCTGCCCCTAACACTAATGCCAGCACTGCGGCAGTCCCTGGGGACGTCGTCAGCCCAACATCAGCTGCAGCAGAATCCAATGCTTCCAGTATCACCTCTCGCCCCCTTCCCAAAGTCCACCTCCGGGTCCTGTCCCCCGACTCCTCGGAAGACATGAGCCTCATTTTGGACTGGAGCTCCGACTTCTTCCAAGACCAAATGCTCTTGCCAAGCAAGACCTCCACCAGCCAAGTTCAGGCCATGATCCTGCCCTGGGTCTTGCATGGGCAGTACAGTTTGGCTCTTGCATCAGGAACAGCAGCAGCAGCTGCAGCAGCAGCAACAGCTGGTGACCAGCAGCCCGCAGCTCCTGTGTCTACAGATGTGGTGCAGCAGCATCCACTTACACTGCTGTGTCATGTCCCCACTAGCAGCAGCAGCACTAGGATTGTGCAGGTGTTCACACCTCACCAGTTCAGGCGCAAGGGCTATGCTAGAGCAGCAGGTGAGCAGGAGACCAGAATATGAATTATGGTTGTCAGTATCCCCACTGACTTTTCAGATGGTTCAACTTAAATAGTTCCACTTTCACTACAAGTAGCGGGACAAACGAGCTGCCGGGGTCGCCCTTGCTTGTCTGAGCAATTGGAAGTGGCGGAAGAGGAAGCTGAGAATGGTTCAAAATCCTTGTGGCAAGTAGTTTGTTTTATATGTTACGTAGAAAACTTTTGGACAGTGCGTTGTAAAAGAGTGATGCCGCTCAGCGTGTTGTGTGCCCAACCTGTCAGAAGGCAGTACAAGGCAGTACTGCACGCTGCATTGTGGAACATATATAAGGC
Organism: Pseudopediastrum boryanum; assembly: GCA_963556185.1. NCBI lineage: Eukaryota > Viridiplantae > Chlorophyta > Chlorophyceae > Sphaeropleales > Hydrodictyaceae > Pseudopediastrum > Pseudopediastrum boryanum. Next base: position 4,234,760 of record OY744511.1, on the reverse strand, counting down.
AGCAGGGCACTTGCTCATTACAACAAAACACAGCCACCTACTTGTTTCATGCTAGCCTTGCGTGCCGACGACGCACATGCAGCAACCGCAAGACTTTGCTACCCAGTTTTGCAGGATCTGCTGCGGGTCCCATGTCACAGCATTAGGGTTTAGAGTGAACCGTTTACATTTATTGTTTAGGGCTCTTGTAGGTTTGTTTTAGGGTTCAACCTCCGTATAGAAGAAGCATCCTGTTTTATGTTATGTAACCAAATGAAGACCAAGAGTTGATCATGTCTAGCAGTTTTTCAAACTGCTGTGGTTTTCATTGCAACATGCATTTTGGCCTGCCTTCTTGCTTTCCACTGCCTACCAGCAGAAATGCTGCTGCCAAGGCCGACTTATTATAGACCCCACAGGTGCTATCGTGTCTGCTATTGTGCAGTACAAGCCTTGTGCCAGCAGCTCCAGCAGCAGTACAGCCACATCTGCCTGATGGCTAACCAGACCAACCCCACAGCAAACAAGGTTTATGAGGTACGTGATTGACAGAGGTCCATGATGCAATCCCAGTGCCTGCCATCAATATCCATGGGATGCGATCCAGTAAAAACTTTACCGAGCGTTGTGGATTTGCGTAAGGCATATGATTCTGTACCGCGAGACACGCTATGGCGCATCCTGCATGTGTACGGGGTACACACAAAGCTGATAGAGTTGCTGATGGACTTGCATACTGGCACACAGGCTGCTGTTAGGATGGGTGGTGTGGTGTCTGAGTGGTTTGATGTGCATGGCGGGGTGCGGCAGGGATGTGTCATTGCTCCCTTGCTGTTCAACATCTACATGGACTTTGTGGTTCGGCAGGCAATGGCTCAGATGCCGGAGGGATGTGGGGTGAAGCTAGCCTATCATGCAGATGGGAAACTTGAGCGTGATGGGTGTGGTAGTGGTGGGTGTGTGGAGCTGTTGTCTGTTCTGCTGTATGCAGATGATATGGTGTTGCTAAGTCCCAGCAGGGAGGAGTTGGTGGTCATGCTGCAGGTGATGGACAAGGTTGCTGCTAGTCTTGGGTTGCGCATCAATGCAAGCAAGACTGAGATCCTGTCCATTGACAAGGATTGGAAGGAGGGGGATGTGCCAGTGCAGCAAGGACCAGAGGTGGTTATCAGTGAGGGTGTGGTAAAAGAGGTGTCACAGTTCAAGTACTTGGGAAGTGTGCTTGTGACTGATGGCAGGTTGGATGTGGAGTTGAATCTCAGGAGGGGTAAGGCTGTGGGGAGGTTTAAGCAGTTTGAAAAGATGTGGGGTACCAAGCATCTGTCATTGGCTACGAAGGTGAAGTGTTACAAGGCATATGTGTTGCCAATTCTGCTGTTCGGGAGTGAGTGTTGGTCCCTGACCAAAGTGCAATCGCAAAAGCTTGAGCGGGTGCACTCTAGCTGCCTTAGGAGCATCCTGGGGGTCAGGCTGTCAGATCGGCACACCAATGAGCATATCAGGAAATCATGTGGGGTAGCCACCTTGTCAGCATACATCACAGCAAATAGGCTGAGGTGGCTGGGGCATGTGGGCCGCATGGAGGAGGGCAGGTTGCCGCATATTGCGTTGTTCTCTTCATTACATGGTGACATGACGAGGCCAGTGGGTAGGCCTCGCCATACCTGGGAGAAATGCGTGTGTGCTGATCTGAAGGTGCTTGGTCAAGATGAGGGGAGTTGGGAGGCTTCATGTCAGATTAAGAGTGCTTGGAGGAAGAGGTTGTGGGATCTTACGCACCCTTGGGAAAGCCAACGGTTAGTGAGGTGTAGAAGGCGCACTAAGCAAGCTATTGATAAGCATGTGGAGCGCTATGTGGTGCCTTTCAGTGGCTGGGAGGATGGTGGTTCACCAGTACCTAGGTGGTGGGAGCCACCTCCAGCCCCTACTAGGGTGGTGCTTGATCCTGCTGCCTCCCCGCCACCCATGTGTGATGGAAGTGGAGCAGGTTTTGGGTTTTAGTGGTGGTGTTTGTTTCCCCTTGGTGTGCACGCCGTTGCATCTAGCCTCAGCTTGTGTGTGGCAAATCCACCATCGGTTGTGTGGCTTCGTGATTGTGATCAGGAGCCTTGTGTTTGTGGCCTAGGTTTGTTTGGCCATTGGCATTGCTGGTCTTGCGTTTTGATTGATTGATTGATTGAGCGTTGTGGTGGTGAGCGACCAACGCTGGCCGCACAGCATAGCCTTGCGCTTATGAAAACGTATCATGCCAGTGTTATGAGTGAGTGAGTGAGTAGCCTTGCGTAAGAGTAAGGAAATGGCGGTACTAGCACACGTGGTGTCCCCCTGCCCCCCCGGCCTTGCCTACTTACCCATCCTGCTCCAGCAAAAGCCATACAAGTGCGGCACATGGAGCTACACGATGCCTGCTCTCTACAGTTGCTGCGGCGGATGTGCCCTGCTGTAGTTTCTGTCCATGCTGCCAGATCTTCGCCAGCGCTGACTCATACCTATTCCAATGTGTGACGAGGAGTGGTGGATGTATCAGTACTGCTTGGTTGGTGGTCTGGAAGCCATTGTGTTTGGATCCATCCGATGGTGTGTTTGGTCGTTTCGACCTAGCAGCCCTTTGCGGTTGCCACACCTTAAATGTTTGTTGTTGTTGTTATTTCCCTTTCTCCCTTCCAAACCGCATGTATAGGCACATGTCTGCCAAAGCAACAGACCATGGTAGTCTTTACTTATTGCCTGGGTTTTAAGCAGGTGCTTTTGCTCCTTCTCCCTACTGTGTTAACATTGCTCGTGGTAGCAGCTATAGTTAGACGCCAGAGCCATTCTTCTTTCCATCGTAAATTCTTACGTCAAGTGCGTGGGGTTACGCGTTTCGGCCTGTTGGCCATCATCAGATCCCAAGCAGGTGCTGTTGCTCCTTGCTCCCTGCTCCAGAGAAACGGTGCTGTTGCTGCTCCTGCTGCTGCTGCAGGATGTTGGGTTTGTTACTGTGGACCAAATGTACATGCTGGCTAAACCCGGCGTTGATATGTCCACATTACTATCTTCTTCCAGCGGCAGTGATGCTGGGAAGTCTGAGGAGCCACATGTTAGTCCAGCCAAAAACTAGCTCTGCATGGGTAACGGTCTGATCAACTGGGCAACACCGGGCAGTGTTGATGGCAAGCATTGCCGTCTGACTATGAGTCGTTCCGACTCGGACCCGGACGTTGTATATGGGTTTGTTTGTTTTTTTACGCAGCGCCCAGTGGATGAAGCTGCCAGGAAGCTGCCCCTGCCCCTGGAAGATCAGTCATGTATATTGTAACATGGGTGCATGGTGTCATTGTCTTTACTACATGCCCATGCCCAGAAGGACCCAGTGGCCATGGTGTAATAGACGCTGAAGCGTGGGGTGGTTCGGTTGGAGGTGGCGGTGGGAAGATGAGGCAAGTCTTGAGGTGATCTGTCCACTCCACTCCTGCAGATAGATGTATCAGATGCAATTGAGGGGTGCTGACGGTGCAATGATAGCATTGTGTTTGCTAGCCTAGCCGATGGGAGGCCATGATTAGGCAAGCGTTCTGCTGGGCTGTGGAGCAGATGCACGGCAGAGTTTTGACAGCATTTGGGGATACCACTCAGCAGCATGATGCATGTTGGGTTGTACTGCGAGGTAGTGGAAGAAGATGGTACTGTCAATGTTTTTCTTCTTGTTGCTGTGAGAATGGGTGAACTACACGGCAAGGAGCTTTCCAAGGCAGATGTATGTGGGTGCTATCTACCGTAGTGGTCCTAATGTTTTGCGTTTAAATAATTGATTACCCGGAGCTTTCGCAAAAAGATTAAGCTTTTTCATGAAATATTGAGGGTCACGCGCAAAACATTTAAAATTCGCTAAAATTCCCCGCGCGCGCGCAAAAGCAATGCACATGCCCTTTCTCCTCTAAGAAGCTTTACAGCCATAGTTTTGACTTTAAGTAGTGCTCCTAGCCCTGCTTGCAATCATGGCTGGCGTGTTAAGGTATTCATGCCTCTAAAAGGCCTCGCCCACGTGTCCATGTCCCATCGGCTAGAAACTTAAGCATGCGAGAAGGCACGCAGCAGAGGCGATTTGAAATTGCTAATGATTTTGATACTAAGAACGGTGACAAACGTCCTATGCAGCGGGGCCCAGTGCGACCAGTCGCCAGGCCTCGCAGGGACTTCCGCCAATGCGACTTCCCGATGCCAACACCATTACCTTGCCCAGTCAGAAACAGAAGCCTAAACTCTGCACTGTGTACGACATGACTGCTATGCTTCAATATTTGGCTTCGTGCAGCCGCAGCTTACTGCAGGTCTAGGCCTTGAGGTGTTTATACTTTGAGGGGCACCAGTGACACAATTAGTGACATTGCCAAGCAGGGTTCAACAGCAAGCAACAGCAGCAGCAGCAGCAGTGGACCTGCAGCAACAGGGGCTGCCTTAAGTGCTGCTTTGGCACAGGATTGCTCTGGGTCAGCAGGATACGCATGTCTTGCAAGTTCAAGCCCGGCTTGCGCAAACAATTAAGAATGGACTGGAAAAAACTCCAGCCTTCCTCGCAAAACATTAGAAATTAGAATGTTTTCTATAATTATTTGGCTCATCACGCAAAACATTAAGCGCGCAAAACATTAGGACCACTACGGTACTTTCTGCTAGGGCCGTGAGGTGCTAATGTATGGTGTCAGTCCCCGCTTGGTGTGTCCTGACACAATAGCACCGAACCAGGGTGTTATCAAGAGCAGCATGCCGTGTTGGTGAGTTGCGGTCAAAGTGAATGAGTCGGTTGAAGCGGGTCTAGTCAGTTGGGGTTTTGGAAACCCCTTGAACTTCGTGTTGGCTAGTCTTTCCCTTTTCTTCTTGTAACTTTCAAACCGTGCAAGACTGCTCCGATACCAATATTGTCAGATGGTGTCCGTCAGAGGGATGCCCATGAGGATTGAAGCTGTGTGTAGTGGCTGAGCAAGACGTCAAACTTGCCATAGTGCAGTCTACGTCTTCTGCTTTGCCATTGCCTGAGTACCAACACCAAGGCAGCTAGGTCGAAACGCCCAAACACACCGGGGAGTTGTTACCGTCCAACACGGCCAGTTGTTGCCGTTCTAGCGCTCTGTAATCAAATCTGTACCCGGGAGGTGCTACTGGATTTCTGCAGGCTCCATGTCCCTCCCATCTGAATCCGGATCGAACTGAAGGACCCGACAATCAACTAGCCCAAGAGGGCATGCGGTCCGTTCGAGCCAATGAAGGCCCAAAGGGGCAGAACCATCACGGTTTGAATGTTACATTTGAAAAAAAGTAAACCCGGAGCCAACACGAGGCTCAAGGGGCTTCCAAAAAACCAAACTGACTAATATCGTCAACTTCAACTAATTCATTCTCATACTCATCACTAAAAACATCACCACAACTTTCATCTTCACTCGACTCAGCATGAAAACTGACATACAGAAAACCCTCGTACAATGGAAAGGTTACAACTTCAACTTCAACTCGGTCAACTACAACTAACCAGTGCCAGAGGTATAAATGTAAAATAACCCTAAAGATTCAATTAGGATTTTATTACCTCTGCTGCCAACCTCACTAGTACTCGCTTGCATCTAACTACCACCAGAAGCAGCCACCAGGGCATTCTCAACTATATCGGCCAGCCACATCCTCCCCACCAACCCATGCACCTACATAACCTCCCCTCACAAAGAAATCTGATGCACATCTCGCGGACACCTAATACCCCTCTCCTCTGTTCTGCTCTTTCTAGTCCCTACTGACTTCACATGTGCTCGATTCCCACCAGTACTCAAGTACAGCAACCACCGGCATGCAGCAGTTCCTGAAGGCACTGTCTACTGCTTGTCCAAGTTGTACAGCCTGCTGTACTTGTCCTTCAAGTAGTCCAGGTACAGTGCAGGGTCTAGGGGTGCCCCTGTCACTGCTGTCATCAGATCATCTCCACTGGAGTGAAGGGAACCCAGCCTGTGCACCTTCTCATTTAGCCACTCCTGTAGGTATAATACATAATGAAATACAGCAAATAAGATGGTAAGGAATCCGTGTAATCTTTACACCAAGGAACCCAGCCTGTGCACCTTCTCATTTAGCCACTCCTGTAGGTATAATACATAATGAAATACAGCAAATAAGATGGTAAGGAATCCTTGTAATCTTTACACCAAGGAACCCAGCCTGTGCACCTTCTCATTTAGCCACTCCTGTAGGTATAATACATAATGAAATACAGCAAATAAGATGGTAAGGAATCCGTGTAATCTTTACACCAAGGAACCCAGCCAGTGCACCTTCTCATTTAGCCACTCCTGTAGGCAGTGATGTACAGCAGACTCAAAACTAAAGGGGCGGACTCAGCCAATACTGAGTACCTGTGTTGTTAAGAGAGACCACTGCACAGCCCTCCGGGCCATGCAGCACCCAAGCATGATGCCAACCAGTTTGTTAGGGGTGTGGGGCGGTGAGTAAGTGAGAGAAAACGAGAGCGGTATTGAGTAACTGAGTAACTGAGTACCTGTGTTGTGGATGTGATGCTACGCACTAACATTGTAATCATGCAGCAGCAGCAGCAGCAGCAGTAGCAGCAGCAGCAGCAGCAGCAGCAGCAGCAGCAGCAGCAGCAGGTTACACGAGTGGTGTCAACAGCCTGCAAATGTCACCTTATCATTCAACCACTCCTGTAGGTAAGATACATAATGACACACAGCACAGTAAACACCGCACAGTGAACACAGCACAGTAAACACAGCAACAGCAGCAGCACCAGCAGCAGGAGGAAGAGAGGAGTAGTGATGGTCGACAGGCTGCAAGCACACTACAGCCTTCTGTCTCTTTTGGGATATTGGCTGCGCCAAACAAACCATGCTCGGGCCCAACCATAACGTGAGCTGGCGCACGGCATGGGTATCGATCTGTAATAAAGGGTCACAGTTTGGAAGGTCTAACAAGAAATGAAAATCGCATAGAAAATGGCTGAACCGTACATGATACACTAACACCCATGCATCGGAGTTTCCCGTTGGCACATAGGGTCCGTGCTGAGCTCTGTTACACTAATTAAATAATCAAATAAATAAACACTTAACAAAATAGTTAAATCAATCATTGAACTAACGAATCAGCTCACAACAAGCATTGATTTATAGCAAAGGTGTTGTTGGTTACTGTTGCTGCCCAATGAAGTGGTGCCATGGTAAGGTGAAGGGCTCCATGTGATTGTACACTAAAAAAACCCTTTGGCACGATCGCACGCTGGAGAACAATACACGGTCTCCTTGCATAGATCTCTCTTGCTCTGCCACCCAACAATACCAAAAACAAGATCACCTCAGATGGATCTTTTGGCCCCTGATTCATTTCCCTGGCACGAGCCCCCCACCTTGAGAGTCTTGAAGTTCCCCTTTGCAATGTCCTCCTCCAGATTGGGTAGTTGTGTAGCAGCATGCTTGAATATCTGGCAGCCATACATGGCCCCTAGGCTGTATGTGGGGAAGTATCCAAACACACCAGCTGTCCAGTGGGGATCCTGACATCAGGAATGAGAGGGTACAAAGAGGTCAACAAGGCCACTACAAATGCTTTGCCATGGCAGGCAGGCCCAGAATAATCCTTACACCAGTGGCCACATCCCCGATCTTACGCGG